>OY740768.1:1870834-1920395 GCA_963513935.1 Aphrophora alni | reverse complement strand
TGAATATAGAGCCATGCAGTCCATTTAGTTTAAGCAAAAACATATAAACCTACCCACAACTCTGCTTCATGAGATCGCGCAAATCAGATCAGATATTTTGCAATCAGTCTTGACAAGAAACTTACTTTAACCCTCATACCAAGCATTTCATAATTAGGGTCAAAGAAACTCGTTGCAGATATTCTCTTTCTTAAATAAAAAAAACACCTCTTCTTCCCAAGATTAGGCTATCCACATATAAAATGTACATTCATTCAATTATAACCAGAGCTTTTTACTCAATTCTAACAGAACTGTTGGAGTCATTTAAAAACCATTACACTCAGGTGACTAATCTCTCAATACGACAGACAAGTAATAATATATATTGGCATAAACGTGAAGATTTCATCATCAAAATCACTAGGAAACCTTCATCTCGAACAGATTGTCCTCATTAACATCTCTTGTCCTTTTCGCTTAATCCTCCTCTTATATTTTTCACTTGTCCATTTTGTCCTTTTCACACCACATTTATTTTGTTCTCTTCTCATCTTTTCCTCTTCAACTCTTATACTCTGATTCGTCTCGTCTTTTCAGCTGTTACTTTTTTCTCCACTTTTTCCTCTCGTCCTTTTTACCGCTTGACATCGTCTCCTTTTGACTATTTCATCTCATCTTTGTTTCTTTTTCTATACAGTTTTAAAAATGACTTATATATAACCTTAACCATATACTGTATTTATATGTTTAGTTTGAATTACATTACTTTAACATTTGTGTACTATCATCCACATTTTAGAGAATTTACAAGTTTAATAAGAGATTAATTACAAGTTATAGTCTTACAGTTTCCTTAAGAATTGTAGAAATAACAACACAAAACAAAACATATAAAATTGAGATAGTAACAGTAAATCCCAGTTAACTGCATCAAGACAATTTTCCTAAAAGATTGCCACTCTATGGATTTAGCTTCAAGGTAAACTGGAATTTTATCCGACAGTATTAAATAACTTGATTTGGTCATAATATTGGATGAAAACATTTATTTATATGAATCCCGCCTGTCTCGCTCTTTAGTAGCAAGTAGCAGGTCTTTGAGTCTTGGGTATTGTTTATAGGGCATTTGTGGGTTTCGTATGTGGCCTAGAAACTATCTGAGACGAATCATAGTCGCTTGAAATATATAAAAGTATTACATAAAATATTGTGTTGTTACGATTTTCGTGATTACATAAACCCCCCCCCCCTCCTCCGGAGTTAAAAAAAAAGTAAATTTTAATAAAATTTTCGCAATAGTTGTCTATCATGAAATCATTTTATCAACATATAATAATATTCCTGTTATAAAATCTTTCTATTTTTGAAATGATTCATCTTTTTTATTTGCAACAAATATTCTCAATACTGTTTAAATTACATTCATCGAACTATTTATGTATTTTGAATGTGATTAAGATCAAATGAACAAGTCTGACATCCTGTCCCTGTTACATGTTAATCAAACTAACAACACAAAATATCCCTTAGTCACACATAAATCAACTGTATAATCCCTGCAGATACAATTTATCACATCCTTTACATTGATGGAGCGTTTGATTTGAATCATTTACCTTTGACATTTTTACAATTTGTTGGACGAGGTATTGTGTTTTTCAGTCTCAGTATTAGTAAATTGAATAATGCTTCTCAAGACATACAATTTATGTCTTCAAGTTATAGTGAAATAGAGCTACTTCTTACTACTAATGAAATCTCTTTGATAAAGCATAATTTAGCAATTTTTATAGATAAAAGGTTTTTTTAAACGGTATAGATGAAGAAAAGAGGAGGAAAAGAGATGAAAGAGAGAGAGAGAGAGAGAGAGAGAGAGAGAGAGAGAGAGAGAGAGAGAGAGAGAGAGAGAGAGAGAGAGAGAGAGAGAGAGAGAGAGAGAGAGAGAGAGAGAGAGAGAGAGAGAGAGAGAGAGAGAGAGAGAGAGAGAGAGAGAGAGAGAGAGAGAGAGAGAGAGATAGAGAGAGCGACAGAAAAGAAAAATGACAAAAGGTTTAAAGGTTTCAGTAGGAGATTTGAAGAAGAGAAGATAACAAAACATAGAAGAAAAGAGGTGAAAAGAAGAAGAGAATAAGTGGCGAGGAAGATCAATGAAAAAATGACAAGAGGAAAATAAATGGAGAAAAAAGGTTTTCCGAGGGCAAAAGCAAAAGAAGATTAGAAGAAAAAAATAAATGAGGAAAAGAAATGGAAAATATGTAATAAAATGAAAGGAATGATTAAGAAAAGATTATAAGGAAACTAGAGAGAAAGTAGTGAAGGAACAAAAGGAGGGAAAATGAAAATAAAGTGATGAATGGAAGAATACAAATAGGAAACGGGACGAGTGGAAAAGAGAAAATTTGATGAAAAGGACAAAAGGAGAACAAGACAAAAGTACAGTAAGAGAAAAGTCGATGGAAATATGTTTTTGAGGGGAAGTGGAGAAGATGATGAGAGGAAAAGAGGTAAAGGATAAGAAAAAATTAGGAGAAAAAATACAAGAGATGAGGACAATAGGAGATGAGTTGTTGATGATAAAAATATTAGAAAATAAAATTGAAAATGTGCGGGAACAAAAGGAGAAGTAGGCAACCAAAAAGAGAGATAGTGAAAAGAAGAAGAAAATAGGTGAAGAGGTAGAAAGGAAGAATAGGATAAAAGGCGAAGTGAGGGAAAAAGTGAAGATAAGAGGAGGTTTGGTGAAGTGGAAACGGACGAAGAGGAACCGAGATTTAAAAGAAGAAAATTCGAAAAAGATTAAGAAGATAAGTAAAATGGATGAAGAGGAAAAAGGAGAATAAGGGAAGAAATTAAACTGGCAATTATACAACAGAAGAGGTAAACAAATTAAAATGACAAGAGAAGAAGAAACAAAGAGGACGATATAAAACAAGTTACGATAACAAGAGGAAAGGAAGACAAGTAGAGAGAAGTAAAGAAGATAAGGGCAAGAGATTAAAAACAGAGAGAATAAGGAGAGAAGTAAAATACTGTAGAAAAATAAGAGAAGACAGGAGGAGTCCAAGACATTAGGAGAAAAGGGCAATATTAAAATAATACTAGATCAAATGAAGAGAAAGATTTTAAGTGAACAAGTGTTTAAAGGTACAAGATGAGGAGAAATGGCATCTACTAACTTTTGTATTATCTTATATTTAAAAAAAAATGTAATTTCCACCACGTAAACCAACCTAAAAATAAAAAATCTGTGAAAAATAAGTTACAAAAAGCTTATTTTTATGTTTTGCTTTCAATTATTTTATTTCTTAAACAGCTAGGCCGAAAAATTGTAAGAACAAATTTATTTTTTACATTAAAAAATCAACAGTTGGTTTGGAAAATCGTAAAAAAAACGTATGCTTTTTAGGTTTTTCTTAAACATAAGGTCAAAACTAAATAAAAACAAAAATATTTGAGAATACCAACCTAAAATTAAGAACGTTTGAAGATACAAACTCAACCTGTCGATATAGTAAATACATGGTATATAAGTAGTGGTTTTAAACTATACATTTTCTAATAAACAATGTACATTAAGAGTCAGACAAATTTTGTTTTCAAATCGTAATAATTATGTTGTTTCTCTAGACAACAAGAGATACAGCTACCTTACCAGAAGTGTAAATTACATAATAACAACATTAGAAAGACCAACGCAGTAATCAAAATACAATTTACGTTTCCACTTTAAAAACTCAACGACGTTGGTCGCCTAGGACAATTCGACATAGCGTCATGAATAAATTACAAACACATTTAAGGTAAAGCAGTTGTCTGGAATAACTTTATTACATAGTGCAACAGAATTAGAAGTTATAGTTGTTTATGTAACCTAATTTATGTATGGATGAGTATGGCAAGTAATTAATTTATAAGGTTGTAATTTATTTAGCGTTTAGTTACTGGACGGTTTAATGTTATCAAATATTAAATTACCCGTGATAATACAGTTTGTAATTATAAAGTATGTGTTTTGATTATGAATATACAATTATATATTTATTAACATTTTTAAATAATAAATTTGTATGCAGTAATTCTCGTCAGTTGTCTGTAAAGATTAAAAAGTGAAACTATTTTAATTTCTTTGGAATATATTTTGTTTATTTATTTATTTATTTATTTTCTAGATTGTATAATTTACATAAAACTTTTCATTATTGTATATAAAATTAAAAATAATAGTCAACAATATTATCTAAATCCTGTGTATAAAAATATCAATTGCAGT
Organism: Aphrophora alni; assembly: GCA_963513935.1. Taxonomy (NCBI): domain Eukaryota; kingdom Metazoa; phylum Arthropoda; class Insecta; order Hemiptera; family Aphrophoridae; genus Aphrophora; species Aphrophora alni. The sequence continues at coordinate 1,916,143 of OY740768.1, read as the reverse complement.
AAAATTAATTCAAATTTAATCTTTTTTTAAAAAATTACAGTAAATTCACAAATTTAACACACACAAAAATCATAAAATATTCCTACAAATTAATTATAAATCAACTAAATTATACATAAACACGTAATAATAAAACAAACAAAAAATTTGAATTTCTTATGAGGAATGTATGGGTAAGTTTTGGCTTTATTTCCTGAAATTAATTTTTTTTATATAACTCATAATTTGATTGTAGCTAAAATAAAACCAACACTCAAAATTTTGATTTTAATAATTCGTTGTAATACTTCATATCAAATGTTCCAAAAATTTAACCTCTAATTTTCCCAAAATTCCGGTTTGCAAGTTAATGGTAAACCTATGAAAGATATAATTTTAATTTATAACGTTTGGAGCGTCTTAATTATTGTGCCCACAATATTGTTCATTAGATGGGTATTGTATCCCTTTTGGACTTGGTTACATTGGTTGAATATAATGGGGCATCCTGTAAATGGAAATATTTCTTATAAACGAACTGTATGTACATCCAATTATAAAACATATTCTTTCTAACACAATCTCCTTCCATACCCTTATCTAAGCTTCTCAAGTCTAAGTGTTCTTCAATGACCCCTGCATGCTCTTAACAACTTCAATCCCATCTCTACCTCTAGAAAAGTATTTTGCTTTGTCAAAACTAAAATTTAAATGTTTAACAATGCACCTATCAAATCACAGGATACGTAATGTAGGTAACTGTCTTGTAGTGTTTGTTCTAATTTGTTTAATGTTTTTATTAACGCAATTCAATAGTAGCATCTGAAATTCACTGTCTAAACAAACATAAATTTTAATTTAGACCTAATTAAGTATTTAAAATCCATCTTTAGTATCCACAAATAGTTTGACAAAAGAACTACGACAAAACTTCCTCCGTCGACTCTCAAACTTTCGTTTTATAATCCGTACTTTTTAAACAAAAGATGAGTTCCCTCTAAATTAGTCTTGGCAAGGATGTTAATGTTCTATTCTACAACCTCCCCCCACATTCGTTAAAACTACTTTATCCCTAAGGGCTATATTGATTACATTCATTTCTCTCTATAATTTCAGTTTAGGGAGTTCTACGACAAGCTTCCGCAGCCAAGTTACCGCAATGGCTGGAGATCTCTCGTACAACAATGCTGTCTATTGCCAAAACTATGTATTCCTTAAATGTCCTTGTTGGTTAGGTCTTTCTGCTTCTTTACCAGTAAGTTTTGTGCAATATTTTGAAAGTCATATTGGAGGAAGACATGTTAAATCGTCTCCACTTATTTACTAAAGTCTTCTCAAAATGGTACTATAAAAAAGTTAATTATGTTATAAATATAATTTTACATTTTTTAATTACGTTGAAATTAAAGATATTGATTATTTAGAACAGAACTAGACCAAGGAGTAATGGTTATGATACGTAATAAACATACTGACGAGATCTTCTAAATTCATAAATAGTGAAAAAAAGAAACATTAGTAACCATGACAACAACAGCTAGTGATAGGTCTAAATGGTTTGTCAGCTGCGTATGTGTTCTCACCACTTTGACTTCTTATCACTGTAATCATTTTTCAATTGTATAATTGTTGAAAAAACACTCGTAATTACTGATTAAAAGTAGTTATTTGTGGGCGTGTTTACGTAAGGAAAATGTTAAGATGACCTTCATATACATTTGGAGGAGTTCCATTAAAAGGAATGATAGTGAGATATTCTTATCTTGCCAGTTTGATGTTGGCATTTCAATTAATACTTATTTATACATATTTTGGGAGTAAACTCCATACTCGACTATTGAACCATGAAATCAGATTTCGATGCCAATCGCAGCTTCCCACTTCCCTCACGATGTTGGGCCAACATTGTAACGTTTTGCGTCACCATCAAGCAAAGATGTGAGCCATTAAGTTAACCAGGTGCTCTTATAATTTGTATATTATTATATCAAATGATGGTGTTTTTATTGCTTTGAACAATTTATTATTAATATATATATATATAAATGGAAGTTTGGAAAATGTAAAATCTCTTTTTCTTCATTATCCAATATACAGAGGAGAAAGAATTTTATGATATAAAGAATTAAGTGCAAAAAGCGTGAAATTATATAATTTCAGGAAAAATAAAGTGATTTTATTATAAAATCTCTGTAGCTCTTGGTAAAGCTTCTTCAGCAATTGTGAGATTATTTTTATTTAAAATGTTTTAAAATCTTAATTACACAATCTTATACATTAATGCATCCTTTTAAGAATTTTTATTTTTAAAAAATACAAAATCAGGCAAAAACCTAATTTATCACGTTTTATTCAGAGGTAGCTATTGAAACGAACATATTTTGTTCTTGTCATATTTTAATAAAAGTTACACTCTTCAAATATTTTTAACACTGAATGGATTTGCTAATTTATCATTTTTAATGTATCATTAATTTAAATAATGTTGTCTACTTAATGGTCTGTTAACGTCCATTGTGAAAACATGGGATGATTTTGTCGATAATAAAAGAGCACATCTCGCTCCCACAATGTAAAAATATTGATACTATAATCAATTTATAGAAAAAGTGTTGAATTGCATTATATTTCCCCATGTTTTAAAAAAAATTACATTTGAAAAATTAAACGTTTTTACTAAATTTATTTAAATAAAATGTTCTCCCGCTTCATATATTTCGTCTCCAAGTTTCCGAAATTGCGCAAGAATAACGTTTAAATTATAGTAATTAGTGACAACATTGATGAAAAGAAAACACTGTCTATTCTGTTAAAATTCGGTTGATTAATTTTAGAGTATTTATAACATAGTTGGCAACACTTGTCTAGTTAAAAAAATAAACGCTAAATGTAACGTTGTATTTATCCCTTCTTACATTAGTCTCTGACAACCCTTAGGATGGTAAACAATAGCATCAAACTGTGTTTTGTGTATTTTGAGTGTAGGAGCAATTGCATAACAAACATTTATTCCTTTATATTAAATGTTGAGCTTGACTTATGAGAAAAATTATACAGTATAACAAACACACAGAACACAATTCTCACAAAAAAGTTCTTTGAGTTATAGTTTGATTTGTGTAGCTCGTGTATCACTGAAGAGGACGACCTTGTCGTTGAAACGCGTCTGATACTTAGGCGTATTTTTTGTCAGAATTGTGTTCTGTGTGTTTGTTATACTGTATTTATTCTTTTCAATAATAGTTTTATTTTGAACGGTTGGTACAGTACATTTTTCATTGAAAATCTTAATTCATTATCTGTAATTAATCCTCCCTCCCATTTACCAAATTGCGGTACTTTTACTCTCCCCTGACCCCGGTATAAACATGACGTCAAATAAATATAAATAGTGAATGTAAATAAATAAATATTACAGTTAAAACATCGTAAAGCGATTAATTTGTATCTGTTAGTTCAGTTATATTATTTCTTCATCTTTTTTAAAGAACAATTTAAATTCAATTTAGGTATATTTAAATCCACCTATTCGGTTTTTTAACAGTTTTCAATAAGTTAAAACAGTAAATTTGATTAGGGTCTTAGTTCTTGTCCTTAATAAATCTTTTTTAAAGAACAATTTAAATTCAATTTAGGTATATTTAAATCCACCTATTCGGTTTTTTAACAGTTTTCAGTAAGTTAAAACAGTAAATTTGATTAGGGTCTTAGTTCTTGTCCTTAATAAATCTTTTTTAAAGAACAATTATTGTTCAATTTAGGTATATTTAAATCCACGTATTCGGTTTTTTAACAGTTTTCAGTAAGTTAAAACAGTAAATTTGATTAGGGTCTTAGTTCTTGTCCTTAGCTGATAATTTTACATTCAAAACAAAATTTTTACCAAATCCTATCTCCACGACAATTGTAAATATTACACAATATAGTGTAAAGTGTGCAATTTGTGTAGATGAAATGAAACACTTTATAAAAAAACATATCACCTTCCTCCTTGGAAGGAAGGGGAAGGGATATTTAGGTGTATGATCACAATGATTGAATTTATCTTAAACAAGTTATTTTTCATTATTGAAAAGTGATTAAGGAACTATTAAAACATTCTGTGTATAAATATTTCGGGGGTAAATATTTGAAAAATCTTTAGCTGTAAGAGAAGTTTCAATACCTCTTGGCTTAATCTCAGAGAGCCCTTCAGACACATCGTCTGTCTCAAACATTTCCCTCCTTATTTCTTGAAGGACCATTAGGAAGTTTCCTTTGTCTATCTGAACTTCCGATAAATCCATTGCATTTCTCAACTACATTTATTTATTTCAAGTGTTTAGAAATACTTATTTCTTATCACATTTGTAATCATTTAAATTACAACGGATTTTGATATTAGAAAACTAGTTGAATTACCCTTGTCTCAGTTTCATATGTTTTGTAAAAATTATTTCCTTAAAACCAAACTAACTTTGATTAAAAGCAATACTTTAAGACTTGCAATTAAACATTTCTGTGACATTTGTATAGCAAAGTACGAGGATCTTATGTTGTCTCCTTATTAAATTTTAAATGACACAACATTTGGTACATACGCTAATTGTTCATTTCACACCTGCCTAGGAACAACTCCATAAAAAGTCCGAGTATATCGTTTCAAATGACTGATCTAATGTCAGTGTTATTTCATCAGACTCTTCTTTATGTGGTAATTTGTGCTCAAATAAACCAAAATTTATAATTTAAACTAAAAACAAGAAAAATAGAAAACAAACTATTCAAAATTTTATCGAATGGTAGGAAACACATAAATAGTAAAGAAGGAAAACTTATAAAAATTGTGTTTTAATTTATATTGACGAAACTCAGTATTTCAGTGACTACGCTACTGACACTGTTAACAAATATTTCACTAACTGTCTTTCTTTAATTACCCACCATACGAAGTATATGCTATATTCTAATATAAAAATAATCATTATGTGATATTGCTTTAGGCTATATATATAAAAATACTTTCATTATTATATATACCTGTTTTTATAATATAATCTAAATAAATAAAGTTAATTATATTATTTAAGGGATTAGTATATATGTGACAAGATTACACAACTTTGTATGTTCATATTTATAAAAGTAGTAGGCCCATAGAGAAAATTTACTGATGAAATAAAATATCGACCTAACATAATCTCAAATTGAGATGGTTAACTTTATAATATTGTTCAGCACAGAATCGCATACTTTAATTGAAATTTACTATTAATCATTAGTTATTATGATATTTAGAAACACTAAATTTGAGGTGTTCAACACCTAACCGGACACAAAACTACAAAAAACATTGCAATTAATTTTACTTATTACTAACAAAGGTACAATAATATCTGCATTAGTTATCGTAGTCTGTCTTTGAAAGTGTATAAAATCAGTCCCTGTACTAAATTGTACGTTTCTATCTTAACATCTGTCGGAAGTAACTTTCTGTTTCCTGAACTATTTACTACAGAGACTAATTTTATAAAAGTTTGTCCTAACTTAATGTTCAAATACTCTGAACTTAAAATTGTTGTTAGTTTTGTCGTTTTAATAATAAAAACATACTCTATTAAAGTTGAAACTGTAAAAATACAGCCTAAAATTATACGAAATTTGCGTATCAACATCATACTAATATTTGTTTAACTTCTTGCAATTACTAGATTATTTTAAAACATTATAATAGGATTCTTATTATTGAAATATTGTTAAAAAACTATTCCTAAATGTTCTGGTAACTTAGGGCGTCCCTCTCTAAGCAATAGTAGCACTTGAGATTGTGGGTTCAAATCCCACCCAGGGCACAAAGTTTCTGTTCAGTTTAGTTGTTTCCAACTTGTAGTGTGTTGGAGGGCGGGTCCACTGTTAATAAACAGTGGTTGGTTTGAGTCTTAGTGGAAGGGGTTGGAACACACCTAAATTGTAAGTTTTATTTTCTGTAGATGTATGAAAAACTAAAAACTATACAATCAATGCATTGGGCGTTTATCTTTGTTATGAATAAAATACCTAAATTCATTTATAAAACTTATTTAAACATTACAAAATTAAAACTATTAAAAATATCCATATAGGCAATACCTAAGTTGTGGAAATAGAAAAAGAGTCAATAACATGATTAAAAAAAACTTTATTAAGTTTCTCTGTCTACATATAATAATCCTTTGATGCATCAGCTCAGTAGAGTCTAAGCTTAGTAGATAGTTATCAGTCGGGAATGTATGGTTAGCACATTGAATTACCGTCGTTATAATTATATTATTTGTAACCAAAATACGTTACAATCCGTAGTCTTAATTTTTTACTCGCGTTTTTACCTGGTACACACCAAGCAGGTGGGAGTCAACTCAATATATACAACTAAAAATAAATCAACAAAACATATAATATTTGTAAAATAAACATTGCTTACATATTTGATAAAAGAAATAATTTATTGTTTTATGTAGAAGAATATGTTTCACAACGTTTGCGAATCACTTATTTATTAAGCAATAAACTAAAAATAACTTTGCGTTTCCCCCCTTCAACCTTCTTAACTTAATCTCTTACAACCCTCAAGATGACAGTATTTATCAAAAACATTTTCCTCCTCACAACTTTTGAGTGTAGGCGTAAAGTACTCGTTCTTTATTACTCTCAGTTACTAGCAAATGACAACTATTTTTAATCCCCACTTTAACTTTACTGACAATCTTTGTGACTTTACGACATTCTCTCTACGATTTAATATCTCAAAGACTCATTTACCACTTTGGGATAAAATAAATATTAGAAAATTGAGAATGTTTAAAATAAACTCAAATGTGTTCAAATGTGTTCTATTTGTCGTATGTTAATATTAAAATTAGCAACCTTCTCAGGAAAGTGCAATAAATTAGCGGTTCAACCGTCCAATAGAATGATAAAACAAATATATACAGTACAATAAATAACTTTACAATAAAAAGTCTTTAATCGTTTTCTGACCTGCTTTTTTGATCGACTTACGAAACGCGTCATCACGCAGTTGACGAAGGGTGAGGATCTGGTATAGTACCAATAGTGAAATGACCTGACTAGTGACTCATCCCAACTACATCCTTTACTTTGTTTACGTTTCCGTTTTTGTGACATGGGAATTCTAAGAAATGGCAACTGAAGGCCGTTCGGAGTAGCGCGGCGTTCGGAGTACCGTGCGTGCGGATTAACGAGTTTCGCCTGTAATGATTTATTTTTATATTTTATAATGGTGTGTCTTATTGTAGAGATTATTATTATATTTAAGTATGTGGGACATGTACCCCTAGTGTTTACTTAAAAATACAAAATATAAACGATAAGTTATTGATAACGTATCATTCCTCAAAGGTCGTCACATAAAAAGAAATTCCAGAGTAAAAAACAAAACAAAACAAAACTGTTCTACCAAATAACTATTTGACCAATTAAAACAAATTAAAAACATAAAATGATAAGATTAACAGTTAATATCTTCTTTGTGAATTTGAATCATTTGTTTCTGTGGGTGAAAGTAAACTAAATTTAATTGAAATATTTATCATTGTAACTATTTGATTTATTTATTAGTTTTATAAAACAAATATCATTAGGTACTCAGTTATTATCATAGTTCTGATAACGGAACTCTAAATAAGAAAACTATGTTTACAAACCCGTTATCTTCTAAATGATCAGAAATCAGGGTGTTAGAAAAAATTTGTACGGTTTACAAATAACTACAGAAAATAAGAATTGGGCTTCAATAATTATTCAGATTGTACTACTATTTTATAAATAAATATTTAGCTTCACTTTGAGATGTTTTAAAATAAAACTCAAATACAATTTCTTAACGTAACAACTTCGTGGTACAAATTGCCCCAAAGATTACATTGGTATCGTAATATTCACAGTTAAATGTCAAGATAATTAACCTATTTCTACACACGTATTAGACAAAAATACAAAATTTGCTCAATGTTTTAGTGTTAAAGGCATTCATAAATTACCAGAATGTCAAAGCAAACAAAACCTTGAACAGACGGAACAATCTTATTAATTGGTTCTTAAATCAAAATTCCCTTTTAGAGGTAATAAATATGTTTTAGTAGTTAACAAAATTTTCATTGTTCTGTTGTTTAATAATATTGTTGTAGTTTGTATATACAAACTAAACTTTTAATATATTTTTGTTTTGTTTTCATAACTGGTTTCATATCATCTGTTTCATTTTAAATATAACTTAACCTGTTATTTATTGTTAATATTAAACAACGCAGATAATCTGTATTCATAATTCTATTTCTTTTCTATTTTTCTATAAACTGAAGAAGATTATATCGAAATATTAAAACATTTATTGTGTTTTTAATTTATATACTTACGTATTTGTTGATGAAACATATATTAGATATGTATTAAGTTATAAATACAAATTTTTATATACGGATATTAAAATGCACCCTTTTTATATACAAGTGAGGAGAATGTTGAGTCCCTTATTACATATATGTTAATACATAACTCTAAATAACTTGTTTTGATGTTCTGTACAACAGGATCGAAGTAAAGATTTGGAAAAAAATCTACGAGCAGAAAGAGAAGAAATATTAAGAACCTCAACTCCCCCCCATCTTGGCTCTATCTGAGACCCCTTTAGACAACATCCTGACTATGATTTCCCTCCTAACTACATCAAAATTAAAGTGAGTAACCTTTCTTTATTTTTCTCAACTTTCGTTAATATTTTAAAACTACTCAACTGTAGTTTTGTATTAAATAAAATCAACTTGCAGTTTCCGTTAAGTTTCCTTAATTTATTGTTAGTAAATTTACAATTTAAATTACTTTTAACCAATTAAATTGTCATTCAAAATCAATTTTTGTTTGTACACGTTTTATAAAATATTTACTTTATAAAAATATATTACTTTTAGAATCGATTTTTCGAACAATGTTTAATAACAACTTTCTGAACTGTTTTTAAGATTAAAAAGTATAAACATAAGTTTTTCTCTACCAATTAGTTTTGCTCCTCAAAGATACGGAAATTAATTCATTTCGTTTCCTGTATCCATTGCCAGCGCTTGCTATTTCTTTTATTTGGCGTTTTTCTCTTCAATAGACTTCGGTTAATTATAAGAACAAGTTGTGATCTAGGACGAGTGGTGGTCTGCTTCCTGCCGGTCGTCCCTGCAGAGTAGGCATTTGGTTACTTGTAATTCTCAATTTGAATAAATTAGCCTGGAGGTAGTCATTTCCAAGCCTGAAGGTAATCTTATTTATTTGTTAAAACAATTTTATTTTATTTTTTCTATTATGCGGAACGACAAATGCAACAAGGAATTGATAATTGTTGTTAATTATATTTAATTTTTTTTTTAAATCAAACGTGACGTTCTACTTTTCATTTTTTAGATTTGTACAATGTGCTATAATAATTTTCACACTAATGAAACATCAAAATGAGGTCATAAATAGTTACACCCCTGTTCATCACTTCCGGCATTCTGTTCTCAATAGCCTCTCTGCAAAGAACAGTCCAAATGACACATCATAGATCATGTCGTAATGTTCTCAACATCCGACATTTTTCTTTTACACATCATTAAGCTAGTCCTTATTTCGACGTCCTCTTTCATCTTCATCATCATTCTTCAAGATTGTTTGTCTGCTTAGAAGAAAATTGTATCAGTAAGAATAAAAAAAAAAAACAAGGGAATTTAATAAATGTAAATAAAAAAGCACAGAAATTTCATGCACTTTTTTAAACACAAAACCAAAGTTTATTAATAGTCAATATCTCCCCGAAAATTTCAAATCAGGAGGTACCGGGCTAAAAGTTAATATGAGCAGCTTTCGCCCGTCTTGTAGCATCAAATACCTTTAAGTCTAGAATAGGCAATTTTACTGTCTTCCATGCGTTTTTAGGGAAAATTGTAATCTAAGGTTTTATTGTTTGTTTCTAAAGTGTATACAACAATGTCATTTCCTTTAGAAAAGAATGTAGATTAAAATTAAACCAATAAAAAAAAAATCATCAATTAAAATCTAGAACTTTCTGTTAAATGTTGAGAAGAAATAAAAATATATTTTTGAATTCAAAGCAATTGTTTTGATCATTCGGTGTATCCAAACAAAACATTTGATGAAAACCAGAAATGCAAAACATCTTTTTTTTCAGAAATATATAATGTGGCAAGCTATTATATATGAATTTATTTTTATTTGATGAAACATCGTAAATATTTAAAAATAACAAAAAAATCATAATTTTAAGAATAGGAACCTTTTTACATACAACCAAATTTCGGAACTCCGAATAGGCATCCCATTTCATAGCGCGTAAGTCAACATTTTCAAACTTAAACATTTGTTTTTTAAATATAGGATCCCATATGAGAAAAAAAAAACTTTAAAATTTATTGTTAGCAATTTAAACAAAATAACACCTATCAAAAGTTGTTATTGTAAAATTTGAACTAAAAATATTCTACTAATATAGTTTTCCACTCTCTTGTAAACAATTGGATAGGGGCTTTTGAAAAATGGGTCTGTATAAAAAAATCTATTTCAAATTAACCAATAATAGGTGTGGCCAAATTCATGTTTTGTTCCTGTTATTCGTTCAGGAGTTATTTAATCTTACTTGGACTTTTGGACATTTTTATAAGAGCGGAAGAAAGGACATGTTACATGTATTATTAATGTATTGTCGAGACAAATGAGACATAAAACCTATTTGGTCTGTCGTTGCTGATAATCCTCCCCCTCCCCCCACAAATATCTGTCTTGTAGATGATGTAGTTTGACAATAAAAATGTAATTGAAAAAATGCTTCTGATTTTTAATTTTCGTTTCTACAGATCCTTAATCAAATTTGTTTATTATAAGATTACAAAGGGTGACTGGCCTATGAGTGAGTTGTAACATAACCTCAAAGTTTACAATGCTTATTTTATAACAATTCGCTATAAGAAAGAAATTATAGATAAATTTTATTAAAACATTATGGAAAGAATCTTCATATAAACATTAAAACTATGCTCCATCTCGAGTGAAAATATTTTTAACATTATCTTAAAATTATTATGTTATTATTGTGCACACATTAAAAAAAAATGTATGACCGTGTAGAAATATCTCTTGAAGAGTAAGCTTTTTAAAAGTACTTTTGATGCTTAAGTGAGACAAATTAAAAATAAATTACTAATAATTATTTAAAATATTATCATTTTGTAACTTATACAATTATTCTACCATCAAAATAAGCACAAATGTTTTGAAAATTTTGAAATGTTCTTAGAATTGATATATTACCTCTCTCACACCCAGTATAAAAGTATTTAATGTTTTTTTTTACTCTACTAGTATTATTTATACAATTGCACTGGTTTTTATTTCATTTTTTTAATTGAAATAAATACCAATATATATATATATATATATATATATATATACGTATTTTTGTATCCTAAAAAGTTTATTTGCTATCAGTTATATATAAATATTGTGCTGTAACTAGTGTAACTAGAGCACAGAACAAATAATTACAGTAATATTATTTATAGGTACCGGATATTTTAAACTCTTTTGGTTAGAAATGTTGCACTTTTGAATCATAAGTTTATAACATTGTAAGGCTAACCTGTGTAGGTGGACTGCTTTATCTAAGAAACAAGTTTACCACTCCTCTCCCCTCCCCTACATTCCTTATCAACAATGAGTCATACTGTCTTCATATAACTAAATAACTTCAGTTCAGGTTCAGTGCTTCCGAGTGTCTTTCGATTTTAGGTTATGTTCCATTTGTTTTATAATTGAGTACTTGTGATGATTGTTATTAGTGAATGCAATGTGATAGTGTTTGTGTTAACAGTGTATTCAAACAAAGTATGATCATTAAAATTGTGAACAATGTCAGATCAGAAAATCAGCAATCAAATTTTAAGGTGAGACCTACACTTTCTCAGGTAATTTACCGACAATTTTTGTTGTGTAAAGTTGTGTTTTCTTTCTTTTAGTAATATACCTGTAAATATTGCATGCAAGTGTTTGTGGTTTTGTTAGTATGAAGTATTGCATATTAATTGCTCTGATTTTGTTTGAGAAAAGGTTGAAAATGTTAAAGTTTCTTTTTAATACAACTTTAACTTAATGTTTAATACAATGTATGGCATTTAATGTTGAATGATGTCAGAAAGTCGACCATCTCAATTTGAGGTTAGGCCTACACTTTCAAAGGTAGTATTTACAAGCAATAACTATTAAAAACAGATGTTTGGAATATGTTAGTATTAGGTTATCAAACTAATAGGAATAGTTTTTGTAATTTTATTTCAGATAAGGTGCACAGTTAAATATATTTTAGTAACATTGTACTAACTTATGAAAATAATTGTAAATGGAATCAACTATTTAATTTAATACTGAACAATATCAGAAAATCAACGACTTCAATATTTGAGGTTAGGCCTACACTTTCAAGTTTCAAAGTAGTATACGATTAACTAATGCAGATATTTGTACCTTTGTTAGTAATAAGTAATGTAAAATTAATTGTAATGTTTTTTATAGTTTTGTGTCCGATTAGGTGTTGAGCACCTTAAATTTAGTGTTTCTAAAAATTGTATAAACTAATGATTAATAGTAAATGCAATCAAAGTATGCGATTTAGTGTTGAACAATATTTTTAAGTTAACCATCTCAATTTGAGGTTATGTTAGGTCGATATTTTACTTCATCAGTAAATTTTATCTATAGGCCTACTACTTTTATAAATATGAACATACAAAATTGTGTAATCGTTGTCACATACATACTAATCCCTTAAATAATATAATTAACTTTATTTTATAGATTATATTATAAAAACAGGTATATATAATAATGTAAGTATTTTTATATATAGCCTAAAGAAATATCACATAATGATTATTTTTATATTAGAATATAGCATATACTTCGTATGGTGGGTAATTAAAGAAAGACAGTTAGTGAAATATTTGTTAACAGTGTCAGTAGCGTAGTCACTGAAATAATGAATTTCGTCAATATAAATTAAAACACATTTTTTATAAGTTTTCCTTTTTACTATTTATGTGTTTTTTACCATTCGATAAAATTTTGAATGGTTTGTTTTCTATTTTTCTTGTTTTATTATAAATATGAACATACAAAATTGTGTAATCTTGTCACACATATAGACCCATACTAAACAGGCAAATTTAATAACGTTAGTATTTTTTTTTATTTAAAGAAATATCACTTAATGGTTATATTTATCTTAGAATATCTACTGAAACTGAATTTTTAACAACAAAGTAAAAAATACATTTTGCTTGGGTGATAAGAGGCAAATGTGAGTAAAACACTCCTTTTTCAAAAAATTGCCCCAAAATCCGGAAGTATTTTTATTACGGCCCAATAGATTAGATTTTCATTCACTAATCTCTTTTTGGAGTGGCTAGTTTTGTTCCACAATGTATGATTTATTTTAAATTTGATTTTAACCCCCGAAAAGGGGAACATAAGACGTCTAAAAATTATGGTGCACCTAAACTTAATTTTCTTCTAAAAAGAAGAGCTCTGAAATGGGAAAAGAAGTTATTCTGAAAGGTGTCTACATTTAGGTGATGTTGAGGGAAAACGCTGAGATCCACGATCGGGTATTGTCCTTTTTACGTTTTCTGAAAATATTTGATAAAATTTAAAAAAAAATTACATTCAATTTATTGCAAATCTTTTTACAGCTCTGTAATATTATGTTTAGTCGTCTATTTATATTTTATTATTGTTATCTAGTTGCAGGGCTATTTTACATTCCTGTAGTTATAGTTTGATTGGTGTAGCTCGTGTATCACTGAAGAGGACGACCTTGTCGTGGAAACGTGTCTGATACTTAGGCGAATTTTTTGTGGGAATTGTGTTCTGTGTGTTTGTTATACTGTATTCCTGTAATATTTGGTTTTGATTATTGCAGGGTCTCTTTACAGCCTTCTACTTATTTTGTTTTTTATTTCCATTGTTAACTAGTTTTTTCTTGTAATGTTGATAAAATTTTATGTTTTTGTTGTTAGTTTTATTTGTTGGTTTCTAATGTGGACCATCTTAAGCTCAATTTTGTAAGAAGGCGATGATGACCAAAAATAGTTTATCGACTTAAACCAAATAAAAACAAAAATAAAATTAATTATTAACATTTTATTAAATTAAGAAAGTAATCTTAGTGCTTTTTTCTTTAATAGTTTCTAGCTAATGAATGACATCCAAATCTTAACACATATATTAATTTTAAATAAACTAGGCCGAGGGCCTAGGATTTAATTTACATAAAACGTATACAAAATGGTATAGAGTTAAAAAAATTTCTGTTCGACATTTGCTGTTTCAGAGGAGTCTGCTAGTATATAAAACATATATATCAATATTTGTATAGATTGAAGTAGACCAGTATTTCCTTTATTAAAAGGATAGGCCTATACTTTATTTTATACTTAGTTTCTTATCTCTTTATTGTTTTCTTTAATGACAATGTACCTCAAAATATAAAACTTTGCCACCACAGTAATTTATCTTTAAATAACAAAATAATATAAAATAAAAGGGTAAATAACCCCATATATCATTTCTAGTTATACACTAATCTTCCTTTCCCCTCCTTTCATTTTACACCTCATTACACCAGTTCATATTTCACTGCTCTATTTCACTCTTAAAGATGTTTTCTCCCTTTTCATTAAACAGCCGAAATACATACAGATTGTAAACATAATTAATTGTATATTATCATAAATTATATAGTTGCTTAAACATTGAAATTAGTTAAAATATTTACAGAATGTCTAATCGCTATTTTAGAAAAAAAAAATTGTCTTTCATTAAAGAATGTATTTATATGACACATCTAAGCCGACACATCAAATAGAGCTTCACAACACAATTTAATATTTACATGCTCAGATAACATCATTGTTATTGAGGGATATTATGTTTACATTTCAGATTATATAATAACAAACAACGTAGACAACTCTTGCTAAGTTAACTGCAAAGTTTAATAGAATGTCTTTGTCCGTGTCTGGTAATTGTATAGAACACTGAAATTTAGGCGTATTAATTTACATGATGAGGTAATCGACTTTAACCAAACTATAGCATTTACATGCACAGATTTGGTTTCCGAACGGAACGTTCAAATTTAAGTTTACGAAGTCAGAGCAGGAAACTACAATTTTGATGGAATTACTCGTAGTTTAGCATTGAATCTGAACTAGTAATGTACAATTATCATAGGGTAGAGATACATATTGTCATGAATATGGTAATTGTAATACCACATGTTTAATGGAAATTGATAACTGGATTCTGTACGTATTGCCGTTATTTCATTTATGTGTTGAATATGAATCCAAATGTGAATATGATAATTTCTCAACCTTTAAAGAAACACACATTATTATCTTTCTTTACATATATAAAAAAGTTATGCACATTAATACATTTTGGTTTTCAATAATGAGTTTATTTAAAGTCTAATAACTTTATTGGTCACTTACTCAATATTAAACATTAACAAATTGAGTCAGACGATTTGCCTATTAAGTTTGTACAGTTTATTTTATAATTCCCTGGGGAAAACATTCTGCATCCAAAGATGCTATGATAATAATAAATAAAAGAAATATGAAACTGAATATCACAGCATTACTTAATTCCTTATAGTTTCAGGAAAACGTTACAATCAAACCTGGTTCCAGTGTGTCCGGAACCTAGGTTTGATAGAAAGTTTCGGTGAATATTTAAAGTCAGTAATTTTAACAAATTAAAAGTCTGCCTTAGTATTCCGTCTGAAGTGGCACTTTCAGTTGTCTTTGAATCAAGTTAGAAGAGCCTGATTCTTGTTTTTCGGAAGACCAATGTTCCTAGGTGTACATTAAACTGAATATTAGAAATGTTTTCTTTCACTCTATCTTATAATTGTTTAGTATATTTTGTCATGACAGTAAAGAGGAGTGCGGACACTGGGTATTTAAAAATCTAACTTGCTGCTTTCCATCCAAACGACACTTACTCATTTCACTTGAAATAATTAGGATTAAACATTCGGACGAGTAGAGATGTTAGGTTAATTTAATGTGTACAAAGTTTTAAGCAAATGCTGGAAAATTCATTAGCCCAACTGTTGAAATAGACCCGTGTATGTAATAATTAAGTCTAAAAGTTGGCAACAGTATCTTCTTATCTCTAAACATAGTAATATTCACTTAAAGTTCAAAACACTTGTTATAAACTTCAAGAGGGTTCTGAAAATTGTTGGACAAAATATGAGATTCAATATAACATAGAAAGGTACAAATTGCCTGTCACGCACGAAACCTGCGGAATGTTTTATTACTTTGCATAAGTTTGTTTGTATAAAAACGTTTTCAAATTGAACATATAAATTTACATGAGGACATTTTATAACTATATTGTAATAAATATATTTAAAAAATGAAATTTTTTTTTCTCTAGAGGACAAATGTCAACTCTTTCACACACTCTCAAAGTTATTCGGTGAATTATTAGAGGGTAACTCTTGCAGCAATTTTGCAGAATTTGGTCTGATTGTTCAGGTACTGGAGGTATTTATAAATTTTTATCAATTCTCTATGAGGAAAGAACGATTTTGGGGGTTTTATTTTGAAAGACCTGAATTACGAGTTTTTGAAAAGATTTGTTTTACATTCAAAAGTTCAATTCCTGTCATCTAAAAGCAGTTTATTTATGTTGTAAGGAATGTGGAATTTAAAGTTAATCACTTTTTTTGCCTAATACCAAAAATAAATATTACAAACAGTAATGTGTAGACTTGACACATAGTTTTACGCTCAACATCCCTCAAGTTGAGGTGTTAATTTATAATAATATTCATTAATGCTTTATTTTGAGTGACAAATTATAATATGATGTTTTAAAATTTAAAATTTATCTTCTACTTTTCATTATTTAAATACAAAAATCAACATTTTTATATATTTTTCTCTTTTTCTCTTTAATAAGTGAAATAAAAAGGTAGGCAATAATCTCTCCAATAAACTAAAAGTTAGGAAGGTTTTGTCACGTGGCTTAATTGTCAGCATCCGTTTTGTTTGTTTCGTTTACTTTTAATAATATTCACAGCTGTTCCTAGTTCTGTTTTGTAGTATAGTTTTGTATCCTAAGTGTTATTTTTGATTATTCAAAGTATTTATGTTGTTATAAATCCATTTCTTACACAACCAATTATATATTTACACTTTTATAAATAATAGAATTAACAATCAGAAACATACTATTTTTGGATTAATCTAAAATCAACTAAGGAGTGTTTTCATATTTATATTATTTATTATAGTTAAATAAATTGTGTATTAACTCAAAACTTTATTTTATTTCGTGTTTTGCTTTAATTGTTTCAGTCCTTTTACCAATTATCTATTAACAGCCTAGGTCCTATTATTACTTATTCTAGGCTATCTGGTTTAAGTTATTTATGTTGTGGTAATGTTTACTTTCTGGTTGTTTTCGCTAAAGTTATAAGATTATTTACTCTATATATCTATTTTAAGGTATCTAGGACATTTTAATGATTGTTTAAAAAAAAAAAAAAAACTTGTCTATCATGTAACTGTTTATAAAATGTAGTTTGTACCATGTCCACCATCATGGAGCATTTAATAACTCTTACGGTTTTAATTAATTTTTAGGTTACCTTATTCCAACAATCCTTAAATGCCCATTGGTCATCTTCAGGTCCCTGACATCATTTCTTTTTATTTATTTTTAATTATCCAGTTTTGGATTTCGTCATGAAATTGCACTTTGAAATTTTTTGTTTGTTGTTTATAGTTTACAAAACACGGTCACAATAGTATAACATTTTTGAATAAAATTTGTTATTTACTAAAAAATGTTGTAGTGTTTTTGTGTACATGTTTGGTAATTATAAATTACAAAGAAAAGTACTAATGACGAAATCCAAAATTTGAATATAAAAGAAAGAAGAGTGATGTCAGGGATTTGAAGATGATCAATTAACGGTCGAAACTGGTAGTTTAGTAGGACACTTAAGGATTGTTGGCATAAGGTAAAAATAACCTAACAATTGATTAAATTCACATTGCTGGAGGTTAACAACACTATGTTCTAACGTTTTCGTTTGTCCTTAGATTTCAAATTCTACATTTTATTTTTGGGAAGGATCTCAACTGTATAATTTTTAAAAAAATTGTAGAAAGTTATTTAGTTATCGTTTATTTTTATACCAAAAAACGATAAAGGGTGCAATACATTGCCCTAATATTCTTACACACCCTTATACAAAACCAAAAAGTATATTCGCAGCCCAATTGTGTTTGTTTACAAAATAATTAATCATGAGGAAAAATTAATATTCTTTATTCTTGAGATTATCTAATGTAATTGTTATGGGATGTAAATTGTTGTTAGAGGGACCCAACAATATCGTAACAACTTTTTTGTTCTTATTTTTTAAATATTTTAAAAAGAGTTTTGCATTGTTCGGTGTCATCATAACGTTTTTTTTTTTGTTTAATAACACGTTTTATGGCCTGGGCCATTAGAAGATACATTTTAGCAAAATGTAATCAATATATTTAGAGCGGAATTATTTTGTTTTCTTATAGTAGTTGCACCAAACTTTCGAGGCATCACTAGGTGTGGACAACTCTAGATATTACAAAAATATGTCCACTTTCCAAATTTGGTACATCGGTCTTTTATATTTAGGCTGTATAGACGAAAATGAGCATCTTTCCAAAAACCACTCTCTTGGAATAGGAAGACTTTAAGACGGAATTTTACAAAAATTCAATGTCGTTTACCCTTGACTTAAATTTTGCATACAACGTATAAATGTGAAAGTAAATAAAATGTAAGAAGTGGCTCTTAATTTGAAATAATTTGTTATAACTTTAGTAAATACATTACAAAAGATTAAATTTGAGTTTGTAGAAATATAGGAGGCGAAGTAAAACAACATAACCTACAATATTTGCATTTCAATCAAATATCTGTGTTTGTGTAGCAATATGAAAGTTTATTTCAGACTAACTTTTCTCTGTTAAATAAATGAAACTACCAAAGTGGGATTAGAATTGGGGAAAGTTTTGGTAGCAAAGGGACTGAAGGAAGCTTACATTTCTGTTTTGGTAAATCTGTGTGGACACAGTTTTAATCCTCTTAATTTATTTATCACGCAATATTAAAGTGTGGATTTAACCGACGTGGAAATACTATTTGGTTACAAGAGAATTAATTGTTCCAACTATATACAGAGTGTTCTATTATCTCATTCCTTTAATACCAACCCACGCGAGTAGAGATGGTATAGTGTATTTCAAACAATATTCTTAGCACTTTGTGACTGAAATATAATGCTACTTTAATTAAGCACAAGTTGCTTCTTTCATTTCCAAATAGATGGAGATTGTTTTACCCGCTTTACGAAAACAAACGTATTAATAAATAGCTGTTTTTTGTTGTTTTTTAATAGAAATATACATTTTGAGAAGTTTAGTTGTTGCTAATTCACTTTTTAAGTACTTTTAATTGTAAAAACCAGTTGTTCTTCTTTGATTAGGCCTATAGGTAAAATTCCTTGCTTAAAATTATTAGAAATAAAGAGATTTTTGTCAAACTAAGTCAGGTCCTGTTACCTTTTACGAAATTTATTTTTATAAGAAAAGATTGTTGTGACGTGAGGGAGGGTGTTAAACAGCACTCAGGGATGTCAAAAAGAAAAGGAGGTGAAGGAGTTAAATAGGAGTGTGGGGGTGTTAAAACACTAGGAGTTACAATAAACTATGGAATTACCTGCAACTGGAACAGTTAGTTGTTTTCAATAAACATTTCTTAAATATAATTATGATTTGTATTTATTATAATTGATGCAAAGTTATATTTCTTCCAACTTGAATTCCTAATTTTCATGAGTTCATATGTCTGCCATCCCTAGATTAGTCATATCACAGGTGCTTGTCGCGTTCCGGGTAGTATACTCGTATGTTTATAAAGATGAAACTTTTCTGAAACGTGTCTAGCTACAGCCATATAACTAAAACTAGGTGGAAAATTTATGAGTGTTAAATCGGTCATATAGGACCAAATGATGAATAGTTATCGGTATAGTAATGCAGGATAAGTCTATTAAAACTTAATTCACAACCAAAGTATCGATTATGGGATTGACCTTATGTAAAATTAATTAATCATCTATTACTAAAATAAATAAATAAACATGTTTTCATAACTTGTGAAGTTTATCTTTAGAGCTAGTAGAGCAGTTTTGTAATAGTACTTTTCACTACGATAGTTCATGAACTACAACTTACACAATATATATTATCTTCAAACTTAGATTAATTTATATATACAGGAGACACAATCGATATAAATAATTACACTTTGACTGCATTAGGTTTGTTTAGTTCATAAACACACAATTTTGACATCATTCTCTGAACAATACTCAATTTGATAGTTCATGAACTACAACTTACACAATACATATTATCTTCAAACTTAGATTAATTTATATATACAGGAGTTTCAATCGATATTAACAATTACACTTTGACCGCATTTAGTTTGTTTAGTTCAAAAACACACAATTTTGACATCATTCTCTGAACAATACTCAATTTGATAGTTCATGAACTACAACTTACACAATACATATTATCTTCAAACTTAGATTAATTTATATATACAGGAGACAAATCGATATAAATAATTACGCTTTGACTGCATTTAGTTTGTTTAGTTCAAAAACACACAATTTTGACATCATTCTCTGAACAATACTCAATTTGATAGTTCATGAACTACAACTTACACAATACATATTATCTTCAAACTTAGATTAATTTATATATACAGGAGACACAATCGATATTAACAATTACACTTTGACTGCATTTAGTTTGTTTATTTCAAAAACACACAATTTTGACATCATTCTCTGAACAATACTCAATTTGATAGTTCATGAACTACAACTTACACAATACATATTATCTTCAAACTTAGATTAATTTATATATACAGGAGACACAATCGATATAAATAATTACACTTTGACTGCATTTAGTTTGTTTATTTCATAAACACACAATTTTGACACCATTCTCTGAACAATACTCAATTTGATAGTTCATGAACTACAACTTACACAATACATATTATCTTCAAACTTAGATTAATTTATATATACAGGAGTTTCAATCGATATAAATAATTACACTTTGACTGCATTTAGTTTGTTTAGTTCATAAACACACAATTTTGACACCATTCTCTGAACAATACTCAATTTGATAGTTCATGAACTACAACTTACACAATACATATTATCTTCAAACTTAGATTAATTTATATATACAGGAGTTTCAATCGATATAAACAATTACACTTTGACTGCATTTAGTTTGTTTATTTCAAAAACACGCAATTTTGACACCATTCTCTGAACAATACTCAATTTGATAGTTCATGAACTACAACTTACACAATACATATTATCTTCAAACTTAGATTAATTTATATATACAGGAGTTTCAATCGATATAAATAATTACACTTTGACTGCATTTAGTTTGTTTAGTTCATAAACACACAATTTTGACACCATTCTCTGAACAATACTCAATTTGATAGTTCATGAACTACAACTTACACAATACATATTATCTTCAAACTTAGATTAATTTATATATACAGGAGTTTCAATCGATCTAAATAATTACACTTTGACTGCATTTAGTTTGTTTAGTTCATAAACACACAATTTTGACACCATTCTCTGAACAATACTCAATTTGATAGTTCATGAACTACAACTTACACAATACATATTATCTTCAAACCTAGATTAATTTATATATACAGGAGTTTCAATCGATATAAATAATTACGCTTTGACTGCATTTAGTTTGTTTAGTTCATAAACACACAATTTTGACACCATTCTCTGAACAATACTCAATTTGATAGTTCATGAACTACAATTTACACAATACATATTATCTTCAAACTTAGATTAATTTATATATACAGGAGTTTCAATCGATATAAATAATTACGCTTTGACTGCATTTAGTTTGTTTAGTTCAAAAACACACAATTTTGACACCATTCTCTGAACAATACTCAATTTGATAGTTCATGAACTACAACTTACACAATACATATTATCTTCAAACTTAGATTAATTTATATATACAGGAGACACAATCGATATAAACAATTACGCTTTGACTGCATTTAGTTTGTTTAGTTCAAAAACACACAATTTTGACACCATTCTCTGAACAATACTCAATTTGATAGTTCATGAACTACAACTTTCACAATACATATTATCTTCAAACTTAGATTAATTTATATATACAGGAGACACAATCGATATAAACAATTACGCTTTGACTGCATTTAGTTTGTTTAGTTCAAAACACACAATTTTGATACCATTCTCTGAACAAGGCTCAATTTGATAGTTCACGAACTACAACTTTCACAATACATATTATCTATAAACTTAGATTAATTTATATATACAGGAGACACAATCGATATAAACAATTACACTTTGACTGCATTTAGTTTGTTTAGTTCAAAAACACACAATTTTGACATCATTCTCTGAACAATACTCAATTTGATAGTTCACGAACTACAACTTACACAGTACGTATTATCTATAAACATAGATTAATTTATATATACAGGAGACACAATCAATATAAACAATTACACTTTGACTGCATTTAGTTTGTTTATTTCAAAAACACACAATTTAGATACCATTCTCTGAACTATACTCAATTTGATAGTTCACGAACTACAACTTACACAGTACGTATTATCTATAAACATAGATTAATTTATATATACAGGAGACACAATCGATATAAACAATTACACTTTGACTGCATTTAGTTTGTTTAGTTCAAAAACACACAATTTAGACACCATTCTCTGAACAAGACTCAACTTGAGATTGTTGGTTCGAATCCCACATAGGACATAAGGTTTATTTTGTGCAGTTTGTGGCTTTTCAACCTATGTTATGACTAAGTTAGGTGGTTGGTTGGAGTGAAAGTTGACGAGTTGGTTAGAAAGCTGCATCACAGAGAACACCAATTTGGGGACGAGTGAGAAATATTGAGGGAATGTTTTGCCACCGTTTGTTGTTTAAGAACCAATTAAAACCATATTTTTATAAAACGTTATCTGCTAAGGTGAATTTTTGTTTGTTTATTTTAAAATAAGTATAGGATTGTTTGGAGAGGAGTAACGTATGGAATTTTAATATGTACAATGTAAGTTCTTCTAAGAGATTTTCCTTGAACAGTTCATATTGATATGGCATGACGCATTGGTGGTGTAAGGTTGTCAATGGTACATTAAAAAAATCCCCCCCTCCCTCCAATTAATACGTGAAACCTAATTGAAAAAAACGTATTTTTTATTGGAGAAAATTATTTATTTTGACGATGAACTGATATCTCGTAGAAGTTGTCTTTCAGTTTAATGTTAGTGTCCCATTAATCCACTTTAATAAAGTTGGATTTTCTTATTCAAATCTGCATACGAAGCAGGGAGTGTATCATGTTAAATTAAAATAAAATTTAAAATTACTTCCCAAAGCAATTTAAATTATGATTTTTATTTTAACGAAAATTTAGTTTTTTTAAACTAAAGGCATGAAAATACAGAAAATGTTTTTACAAAAATAACTCAATGTAAAACTTTCTTAATAAGTTTAGGAGGGCTGCAACTTAATTTAATTATTTTGAGGTTTCTATTTTATAACTCAAAAACTAAATTACAAAAGAAGATCATGTTTTTGGAAAGACTTTAGCGTTATGATTAAAATACGTAAACAATTTTACATTATTCTTTCCCGTTAAAAGTAGTCTCTGAGCTATACAAATATCATACAGATAATTGTAATGTGTTTATTAATTTTTAATTTTATTAGTATAAAACAAAGTTAAAAAATAATTAATTTACATTTTGAATTTAAAACAAATCTTAATTTTAAAACTTAAACTTTTATTAAGCTTTGATTTGAAAGCTGGTGTGTATTGAGACATGCCTTGGGTTAAAGATTGCTTCGAACAGGAAAATCAATCTTTCATGAGTTACTCTTTGACGTTAGATGCCGTGAGGCAGGATAGGATTGGAGTAAATATTCAAATACTTTATAAATAAGAACAATAGCTCAGGAGTTCTTCTCCATTTAAGAAAATTCAAAGTATTTACCAAGAATATTATTACATGCCTTTATTATTATTATTATTAAGACTGGGGAGAGTGTTTTAGACCGCCTCCTGCACTGCGACCTAATTAGATCTTTTATGCTCCCCTCTTGTTGGACTCAGGAGAGATCTATGTCTTTGACAAAATTGATCAAACCCCTGGTCGGGAGGTTTAGTAATTCTTCTTCCGAAATGAAGATAAATTCTAGAAATTTATGTCTTTTTTTAACATAAGGCTGGGCACTCCATGATGATGTGTTCCATGCGTTCTACCTCTTCACCAAAGTACCTGTAAGATCATCATCCACCAGGCCCATCTTACTTAAGTGATACCTGCAATGGATATGTCCTGTTAGTATACCACAGAGGAGTGAAACGAAAGTTACAAATATGACGTACAAGACGTAAAGACATTGCTTTAGGTCTTCCTTCCACAGGCAAATGTATGAACCCGGTCAGAAACCCTTTGATCGTTGTCCTCGAGAAATGCTCAGTTTGTTTCACTTATAAGTTAAGTACCATCTGAGATATTAAACAACAACCTTCTTAAGCCTTCTGTTTATGCAAGAAGTGATTATTTGTTGACAGAGAAATCAAACAGACAAATTAAACTAACCTAACCTTATTTAAAAATTTAACTTTAGCGTAAGATCGACGATCTTATCAAAATGCACACTTCAGAAATGTTTAATAAATACTCAAATTATCAGAATTTTTAAATTACAACAGTTTTCTTGTAATTATTCGGTTCCAGATTTTTTTACTCTGTGTATACGTATAAACATTAACCCAAATTGCTCCACTCAGTAGAATCGGTGCACATGTTTTATACTCAGCAGTGTAGTGACGTCTCAGTTAATTAAAGTGTGGCTTATCTCGCTGTAGTTCTGTCTGGTCAAACGTTAAAGTTTACTGAGATAGGTGTCATTGCGTTGTCTACCTTATAGTTTTCAAAATATAATGTACAGATAAATAAAATTACAAGTCAGAAATTCATAATGAGATTGTAATCCCTATCCGATCATAACAAGATAAGTAAGACACCACGTGAACTGTCCTGCAACACTTTATATTTTTATTAATATAGTTTCAACGCTACACCTTCCTTCCTACGCGAGTGCAGTCCATTCTTGACCCACTTTTTATTTAATATCTTCCAACACTAGCAACACACAATTACGAGAGAAATATTTTCATTTCACAACTCAGTTAAAGTAATGTCAGTAGATAGAATTCTATTAAAGTCTTCATAATCTTACTGGGACAATCTAAAGCCGTTATGGTCAGCGTTTACATGAGGGAGATTCCACTTGGTAGAATGTACATATATACGAAACAGAATAATACATTTTTTAAATCATAAGTGAGCCAAAAGAAAAAAAAGAGAAAAAAGATGTGGAGAATAAATTTAAATTTACGGGAAAAGAAATTTGTAAATGTAGAGATTTTGTATTTAAGAAATACGACATAAACATAGGAATAGCAACTAACAATACTATTAGAGGCAAATAAAAAAAAAAACAAAAAAAAAAAAACATTAAAACGAAAGATAAATATAATAAAAATGGGGTGTATGGAATAAAATGTAATTGTAAGGCAACATATATCGGGCATAAATGGTGAAAATGTAAAACTAGATTCAACAAATATATGAAGTCTTTTAAATATGAAAATAATAGTTCTAACTATGCTCCACATTTAATAAGAGAAGACCATACACCTACAGAAATGAAAGTATATCTGAAAATTTTATATTACGAAGAAAAGAGAAAGAGATTAAATATATTAGGAAATATGTAAAAATCAAAATTAAAAGGACATACTGTAATATTATTATTGAACAAATAAACTCATAAAGAGATTTTTTTTTTTTTTTTTTTTTAATGAAGATTTTGTTCAAAAGGGAGGGGCAAGAAACCTGATATATTGATAGAGAGGAGGGAAGTGACTAATCAGAAATAAGTTAAAAGATTTAAGTTAACTGTCTTGACTGTTGTTAAGCCTTGAGAATGGACATCTGTAAAGTGCCCGAAACGTCGGCGTCGGCTGTACTCAACGTGCAGACAATATTGACGAGGTAGCACCCCGAAAAACAAGATCATAATATATAATTATATTGTTCATCTACCTTTTTACTCATATATTACACAGGGATCACTGTTTACTCTAAACCGTTGTATATTTAGAGATGCTGACAACATCAGTTTTGAGTAAATTGACGTAAATTTGCTTTGCCGAAAACGTGTTGGCGGTTTCTGTTAAGAAGGTAACCAATTCTAACTCTGGTCAAAGACAGTTTGCAGTGGAGAAGGAATATGAATCCTTCCTAAAAGTGGTCAAAATCTAGACTGATGCTCTGTTGTGTTTTAGTATTGAAATTATTTTACCTATTGTCTTTATTTCAACCCCATTAGCCTAATGAAGACGAGAGAAGTAGGTTCATTACGACAAAACGGATCATGATCTTCAGAGTGATAAGACCGCCCTCTATGCTCCTACCTTGGTATAGAGAGGATTTATTACGATCTTAATGTATACACGTCCCTGCACTTTCTAACAAAATACTTATTTCAAAATCAAGTGGGACTGGTACAAGACGGTTTACCGTGTGAAGAATTCCTAATTGAAGGAGATGCGGAAAATCATTCTTCTGACTTAATTACATCCATCAAACTCGTACCAATTCAAATCATATATTTTGAATCATCAGAAATTACAAATACCTGTCATTAGGTTGTTATAAAAGACAATATTTTAAAATTTAATCTACACATTAAAAAAAAAATGTAGTGAAATATAAAAATAAACATGTGTGGAAAATTATACATAAAAAAATCTTACGGTTCAATTAAAATTTATAAAAAATTAATAATAATAAATAATCCTTAATTAAATACAATTTGCACTAAGGACGAGTTTATTACAGGAGTAAAACAATTTTATTTCTATTTAATTATTTTTACAAAGACGGCGAGAATATCTGACGTCTACTGTACTGACATTTTGGTTGGTTTATTATTTTGTTTTGGAGATGAATGATTTAAAATTTAGTACAATGTTTTACACAGTTAATGTAAATTGTCTGACTTGAGACAGTATAAATGAATATAACCTTTATTGAAAAGCATTAATAAAAGAAACTCGTTCACTTTTTACTATTAAAAGTCTATTTCTGAAGAAGTAGAATTACCGAGGTAGTAATAAAATTGATTAATTTCAAGCTTACTTTACGATTAACATATTAATTTATTTAATACAGTAATATTAAATAATCAAATAAATAAAATTTTCTTTTATAAACAGAGCAACTAAGTACGACATTTACAATATAGTCTACATTAGAAATGCTTGTCATCACACTAACACCTTTATAATTAAACATCGTCACAGTTTCTACTCGGCATTAAAGTCACAGCAGAAGAAAGAATGGTATAATTAATTTAAGCCGTGTAACGTAACCTACATTGAAGTACTTGATGTAAAGCTGTCTAGAGATAAGCAAATTATACTTTAACAGTTTGAAGAATAGTAAACTAGTAAAATGAAAATGAAAATATTTAAAGTTGATTTTATTATTAAATATTTTCTTTTACGTAACTGCAGTGAAGTAGCGTTTTAAATAATGATACTGTCAAACGACCAGTTTTTAATTTATTAACAGTTTAATTTTAAAGTTTAGCAGGAATTTAAACATACAATTTTATTTTTCCAAGAGTGTAATTCTAAGGTGCAATGAAACATGTTTTAAAAAACCTCTGTAAAACAATAGTGTTTAAAACTTTATTGTGGTTAATATTATGAGATAATTATAATTTCTTTGTCACCATACAAAAGTCTCTTTGTGTTTACACTTCTCTCTCACTCTTTTACATGCAAATTTCGAGACTCATCATGTATAAACGTTTGGTAAAGAGGCGCAGTACACAAAACATGGTGTGCAAAATCATTGAATAGTTTTTGCTATTCTTATTTTCTAATTCCTTTAACATATGAGGTAGACTTTGTACCAATACGAGTACAGAAAACAATAATACATATTACCAACCCTAATAGTGTACACTGGGTTAAAGCGACTATTGAGAAGCGTTGAATGGTGTTGTTAAGAAATATTCATTTTTATTTTATACTGCTGTTTTACTGGGCGATGTTTCATAAATCTCAAACAATTTACCATAATCCAACACAGACATGTCACTGTAACTATCCACAGATTGAATTTAAATAATTGTTTATTTCCCTCTCACTTTGTTTTTCTACTTTACATATGACAAACGTATTATTGATTAAATGGCAGACACCGCGCCTAATTAATTCCAAACAATGGGTTGGAATGTCTTCAAAAGCTTTGGGAATGGATTCAAGATGAAATTATTCATGTGTTATCAAATCAATGCAAATTATATTCTACTTGACTGCATAACACTGTTTTAAGTGTTCGTTAGCTCAGAGGGACACTGATTTAACAGTGGTAAATAATTATTGTTATATTAGTATTATTAATATAATAACAACCTAACCTAACCTAACCTAAACTAACCTAACCTAACCTAACCTAACCTAACCTAACCAGTGGTAAATAATTATTGTTATATTAGTATTATTAATATAATAACAACCTAACCTAACCTAACCTAAACTAACCTAACCTAACCTAACCTTCGAATAATTTGCATTTGAAAATATAAATAGTATTTGTCTTTGAGACCCTTACGTTTTCATGAAGGTGTTTTTCGGGTTGGCGAATATTAACGACATAAGATTTTAATCGTACATCCAAATCGATAAATATAGGTAAAGCTTCTATCTGTTTTACCTTACTACGGTTCTCAGCAACTGTTGTTAATGCTTTAGTAGGCTACAATGCACTGGCACACGTTTACAGAAGACACATCAACATTGATCCTGCAACTTGCCCACTAAAGTAAAGGACTAGAGTATCCGTTTAGTTGAGCAGGCAGGACGCGGAGCATCTGATAATTGTTCAGTGAGATAGAATCTAGAAAAATTGATGTTTGTGGAAACAGTTTTTGTACTATTAAGGGTAAATTTAGTTTACTCGATGGGGTTGATATTAAATGTTGAGCTTGACTTATGAGAAAAATTATACGGTATCACAAACACACAGAACACAATTCTCACAAAAAATACGCCTAAGTATCAGACGCGTTTCAACGACAAGGTCGTCCTCTTCAGTGATACACGAGCTACACCAATCAAACTATAAATATCGATGGGGTTTGGTGGCTTGTTGTATTCTTCAGCAAATCAAGGTGTTTCAAGGTTTTATTTAAAAAAAACAAAATTTGAACTTTAACAATTTATTTTTATAACAATTATTATAATTATATACAAATATTCTCTTAATTTTCCATCGTAACCTAAACCCTGTTACATATAGTATTTCATTGGTTCTTATTTCATGGATGTGTGGACAAATTTGAATTTGTATGACTTAATATAACTAATTTGAATATATATCTAAATCATTTTACTTTTAACAAAACTAATTACTATGTTAAAATAATTTCTGGTAAAGTAATGTTTGTGCTACAGTTGTTTTATAATGATTTTAGATAAATTGGTAGTAAACTTACAAATATGTAAAACATATAATGAACTTACTTAATACATGAAATATTTAAAATTTACTTAATTCCTTAGGTTTTACTAAAATGACTTTTATTTTTAACGGTTCTTTCTGTTACTCGCAATCACCGAATGTATACATTTACACACGCTTTATGAATAACTCAGAAGAGTTTGGTAAAACAACTTAGTACGTGAGATGTAGCCTGAGCTCTGAGATACTGCATAGATTGGATTGGTTTTGAGAGGGAAACATAGTTGGGCTTCGATTTAGAGTATTGCTTTATTTTAGTGTACGTTGTAATTAAAAAAAAAACTGCAGTTTATTAATCTATTTAAACAATTGAAGTTTTGAATTTTAAAGAAAAAAAAAATAGCGGATTTGACGTTATACACAGCCAATATAGAGAAATAACAGGTAATATATTTAGATTTATTAAATAAAAAGCATAAATAGTTGTCAGTTTAAAGAAATTTGGGATTCTGTGGTACACAAAAACACATTTGGAAACTATACAAAACTTTTCAATCTGGTAGGCCTCCAATAGTAAAAAAACGACAATTAAAAAATTAAATAACCGTCGTTCATTGATTTTAAGAAAAAATATTTAAAATAAAACTAAAATATGTTTATTTCTATCACGTAAATAGACCTGAAATGAATTTTCTACGTAAAACAAAATTATAACACTAAAAAACTTTTTTCGTTTAATGGTTTTACAGAATGATTTTACGTAAATATAATTATCATTTGCACATTTGTATTTTTGTATAGGTAATAATTATTATAAGAAATATCCTTTTTTAAGGTTAAATATTGCTATACTATATATAGTTAGTTAAATGTAATTTTATAATAATGACACATGTGCTGTTGGTACTTTACGCCAAGCCTTGCTTCTCCACTCTGTTAGCCAGACTCTTTCTGCATCTCAGAGCTTAGGCTATACATCTCTAATCGAGACTGTATTTCTATCCATAACCATTGATGGTAAAGTTGCTATAATTCTCGTCGAATGAGTTAATAGTAATTCATTTGGAGTATTCACTGCAATTTACACAAAATAGTGAATATATGTGTAATGAATACAAAGGCGCTTCTGTTTTACCACGATATGCTACGTCATCGGTATTATTATGTTATTTTAATTTCTCTAGCCTTTGGATTTTATTACATCAAGTTTTATATCAAAAACTAAATGTTAATAATAACACGGTAAATTATCTCATAATGCTATTTATTCTAGGACTATTTGGATTGCTGTGAATCTACTGTGGAAACTTAACTAGTCACATACTAATAAATAATTCCTCTCTTTTACATATAAAACAGGGTAAAGACAATTTTAGAATATTTAATATTCAACGGGTTCTTTAAATTTAATCTCTAAATATCGGCAACTCTTTTACATTAAATGAATAGTTGTTTAACAAAAATTGTTTTAGTACTTGGAACGGTGGAACTGTTCCGCGTTCCTACTAAAACCTTTACTAGCTTTGCTCTTGTAATCTACTGGAACGAAGTGCATCAGCCGTTTTTTGTTTTTAAAAAAAGCTTTCATTCACTTCGCTCAACTATGTATGTAATTTAAATATGGTATTCAATGACGGAGATGAACGAAAACTTAAATAAAAAAAAATTAAAAAATAAAAATCATTTTAATTTACTTCGAGTTTCATACAAAATTGTGTTATAAATTTGATAAATTTCAAAGAAAAATATTAAATTGGTAAGCGGATTTTAAGTAATTTGGTAATTTGTATTAGATCCAAAATTTGTATAAAAAAGATATTTCCACAGAATTTCGAACCGGAATTTTTGTCGCGGTGTAGAAAAATATATTTTCTATAAAACTTGTTAAATTCAGAAAAAAAAGTTGACAATTCTAGAGGTCCCTTTCATATCACTATATTTTTTATGGAAGATTTGGTAAAATCCTGAGTAACAGCCACTATTTTATGCGTGTGTGTGTTTGTGGTTTTAAGTGTAAAAATACCCTGGGGTAAGAAGTTTGGCCGATTGTGGGTATTTCTTCTGACGAACAAACTCATAGACGTTTTTAACTAAATAATTTTCCAAACGATTGAAACATTTCTCCTAGTAATGATTGTGATATCACGTGACTGACTAGGCACGCCATATTTTGATAGTTTCCTGACACTATTTTGATAGTGCAACACCTGACTCATTAAAGCTTCCAAGTTTGTTGGTGTCTCATTAGACAATGCTTTGTGTATACAATATTAGTGGTGAGTGTTCTGGAGAGGTTGTATTGAGTTGATTTTAAAAATAAATAAATTTCAAAACAATGTCACTGAAAAGTCAAATTGAAATACAGAAATCGTATAACATTGGAAAGACCGTCTCAATAACATTGGAAAGACCGTCTCAATAACATTTGAAAGACCGTCTCAATAACATTTGAAAGACCGTCTCAATAACATTGGAAAGACCGTCTCAACAACATTGGAAAGACCGTCTCAATAACATTGGAAAGACCGTCTCAATAACATTGGAAAGACCGTATCAATAACATTTGAAAGACCGTCTCAATAACATTGGAAAGACCGTCTCAATAACATTGGAAAGACCGTCTCAATAACGTTGCAGTAATGCTCTTAACATTCCTTATGGAGCAGAGAAGAGATGTCCGGAACGAAATAAAACCTCCACGATAGCAAAGACGGCGTCAGCACATCTGCCGCGGAGGCGGAAGCAAGTAGATAATGAAATCGCTTCTTCATCAACATCACAATATATTGACATAGATTATATACGGACACCGACTATAGAGAGACATTGCCTATCAGTTAGTGCTCCGTTCATAAATACGCTTGTCAAACTGCAACGTATGCGATCTTCTATGGTTTCTGCGATCATTCGAATATCTGAAGGCAAAACACTGCAGAGTGAGTCAGTGATTGATTCAAAATAAAGTGATCTCTTGGCGAATATTGTACGCGTAATCTGTCCTATCAGTGTCACAGATGGCCCTTTTTTGTTATCACAGTACTATCGTCTTAACATAAAAAATAGTTTATAATAAAACAAATAAGTGGATTAATTCTAAATAGATAACATTATCAAAAGTATTATTTTATACTTGATTTGACACAATGTGTTGGACTGTTTGAGTTCACCCTTACCATAAAATATATAGACTCAACTCAAACTATTAATTTTGTTTATAAGCATAGCAGGTGGAACACCATTACACTTCACCGACTGGTTTCACACCGGCCTCCCTACATTGTTATTGACATTGTAAAGAAAAACACAATTTTCATATAATTTTCCAGTAATTTAATCATATCAGTTCCTTCTAAATTATATTTAAATTTCATAGTCCTATTTTCATAATGGCTTTTTCTGAAATATAATCCATTAACATGATTGATGTAAATCACAAATTGAATAAAAAGTTATGCAGGTAAAACTTTAGTGAGATTCCAGTCAAGTTGGGATTTAATGAAACCGTATTAATTTCATTAAATTACGGGACACAATAGGTAAACCGTATAAGTCTTGAAAACGCTGCCATTATGAAACAAAGACTGTAACTTGGATTTAGAAGGTCGCTTCATAACTACATGTAACTTACGGATTTTAAAATCGACCTCCTGAAAATTCCGACAGTGAAGGTGATAAAATTATAACATTTTTTAAATTATTAGATTATTTTTAAGGGGGAAATTTTGAAGATGTGTTCTACTGTTAAATAAAGACAATATTGTATATAAACGGTTTCTGGTTTATCGTAAACTTTGTTTGTTACAAAATAACATATAGGTTTGGAAATAGATTCAATCCTGAGTTAAGAATTTGTAGTTGCGTTCTTTGTACGTTAAGGTTACAAACTCTTTATTGTGTATATTTCTAAAATGGCGGGTGTATAATATAATTGACTTCCAATAACATGTAACGCGTTTACACAAAATTACAAGGGACAAATGTTTTTCTTCTTTTCACGATAAACCAAACAGAGTAAAACATTTTATTTCTTGATAAGGGTAAAATTATTTCCTTTGTATAAAAGCGAAGTTTGATTTGGTTTGACATTTCAGAATTTCACTCTAATGATTCATTTATTCATAAAGTCAAAAATTTAAGAAATCAGAAATTTACTTGTAGATTTCTCAGAATTCAAAAGTTTTGTTTATAGGCTAATTTTTATTGATTTCAATAATTACTGAGAAATTAAATTTTTACTTTTATGTTGATAACTCAGTTATTTGACTTATATAAAATATTGTAATTACATTCAAATAACCGAGTTTTCCACAAAAAAATTAACATTTAATTTTATTATAATAGTAAAATTTTCTTACTATTAAAACAGTGTTTGGTTTGGTTTGACATTTTCAAATTTATGAATTTTACCCTACTGATATAGTGATTAATTCATCCATAAAGTATAAAATTAAAAGATTTTAAGATAGAATTATCAGAATTAGAAAATGTTTTGCTTTAGGCTAATCTTGTCTGATTTAAACACTTATCAAGAAAGTAAATTTTTAGTTTTTTGTAAATACTAATATTTTGTTTGTCGATAAAAGAAAAGATATTTTCTATCTTGTAATTCTTTTGTAAAGTTAACGGTTTTGAAATATTCGATGTTACATATTTTAAAACGCCTCCTTTATAAAAATTTAAAACTATGTTTTTGTTTTGCTAATCTTGTAAAACGTAATATATATTTATTAAAAAAAAAAATGCGTGTACCAAATCTCAGCTTAATATCTTAATTATCTGTAAAGTTATAATGTATTTATGTAAAAACACAAAATAGCGACAGGCGAAAAAAATAAACGTTTTTTGACTTATGTCTGTATTAATTTTCTCCTTTCTTTTTAGCAGTGGAAATCATCCTGAACGATTCTCAGGTTCTTCTTAAATCACTTCTCTAATGTGTATTTGTATGTTAATATATATATTATGTAGACTGACTTTTACAAACAAAAGGAGCAGATTATTGGCTGGAAATAAAATTGATTCTACATTTTAAAATGGTGACCGATTATCAAATTTCAAAAATTTGTTACTTGGTGATAATTTTTCACGCAAACATTGTAAAAAAATCAAAAATACTTCGTTTGATGCAACTTTACATCTTCATGTAATTGTACCCAAGCGTTAACTTTGTTCAATTCTTTTGTAAGGTGAAAAACTATTCGGTTATTATCGCCTTATACAAAGAGAAGAAGTAATAAAAAAAGGAAGAAAAGAAGATAAAATAAACCCCCCCCCCCCACGACTCGAATACTAAAATCAGGATCGTAAGAGAACAAGAGTTAGTCGAAAACTGATAAAAAAGATAAAAGAGAAATAAATATCTAACCCAAAACTAGATGAAAAAAGGTGTAAATCTATGTGGGGTAACTCGGGATTGACACGTTCGTACCCACTATGTGGAACTTCTGCCGGGATGTCCAAGGAAATACACTACAATTATTATTAAAGCTACTCACCATACATTATCAGTTATATTATAAACACACTCATACAGTGATCTAAAAGTGAAAACAACCTCTATGGATATGACATGTTTCACTTCTCAAGGGTGATGCAATCCCCAGGTACTTTACCAGGATCTACATCTTTCTGAATTTAGTCTTGGGTTAGATCCTCTTCCTATCCTAACTTTATTAGAGTATTCAAGGGCTAGGCGTCTCTTTTTTACGCTATTTTATTGTTAAAGTGAACCACTTTCAAATCACTTGAGTTTGCTTCAGTTCATTCAACTATATCATACTTTCGATAAACTGTTTAGAGGCCCGACACGAGTTAACTGAATGTAAAGCATTCATTGCAAATGTGCCCAAGTCACGATTAAATTAACTAGAATGCATTTCCGTCTCTGTGACTTAATAATTATGTAGTAATTCTACTTACATTGACGCGTTTCGGAATTTTTTTTTCCATCCTCAGAATATCTTGCTCATTTGAGGTCGTCACAATAAATAAGATTTCAACATACACAAAACACACTAACACGTATTAAAACACATACGTAACGCACGCTAACGTGTGCCACGGACGTATATCAGTCAAATTGTGACGACCTCAGATGAGCGAGATATTCTGAGGATGGAAAAAAAATATTTCCGAAACGCGTCAATGTAAGTAGAATTACTACATAATTAATAAGTCACAGAGACGGAGATGCATTCTAGTTATGTAAAGCATTAATAATTAAACCGTTATTCGAAGACAAGAGCACAACAAGTGGAG
Organism: Aphrophora alni; assembly: GCA_963513935.1. Lineage (NCBI taxonomy): Eukaryota > Metazoa > Arthropoda > Insecta > Hemiptera > Aphrophoridae > Aphrophora > Aphrophora alni. Next base: position 1,880,032 of record OY740768.1, on the reverse strand, counting down.
ACTTATTTATTTAGCGATAAAGAACAGATATAATATTACGTCAGTAGAATTAGATTCAAATAATTTATGTAAAAAATGAAAAGTTCAATACATTAATTATATAACAACAAAATATATCACTAATCTAATGATGATAAATAAATATTCAAACATGTATAGACACAGAAGCTAATTTAAACTGATGTCACAAGTAAACATGTAAATAATATTAACATCTCAATATAGACTACATACATACACAATAAATTTAACATTACAATTATCAAAGCAGAATTTGTTTTACAGATTTTGAAATAATCGTTCAATGAGTTGTAAAGGAATGAAATTTTGAGGTAAATTTCAAAACGAAGTCATGCTAATGTTCGCCATTTTGAACAATATTTAGAAGAGGATTACCTTGTTCGGAACGAAAAACTTCTGATTTGCACAAGTCTATTCCAAATAACATATTTATAAATTCTTTACAGAGCCCATTGTAGCCAACACATCTTTTCCTGTCGCGTTATTTTAAATGTAGTAGCTAAAATTTGCACCAATCTCAATCTCTTCAAGTACCTCACTATACTGTGTGAACACCGTAATTTTGAGCCCTACACCAATCGAACTTTGAATTTTTTTACACATAGCTAGATTGCTAGTCTCTTCAGGGCCTTACATAGTGAATACAAGCTTGGAATCCCGAGGGAACTAGCTGGATGTACACGTTTTTCATGTAATCTTGGGTTAGATACCTTTATTTTATCATTTCTAACAGATCTTGACCAATTGTGGTTTTTATCATAATTTGACGCTATTGGAGTTTTTGAGTACTAAAGGTTTTTGTTTCATGTTCCTTTCTTGTTTTTTTATAAGGCGATGATGACCGAATGGTTTTTGGTTTTTAAACCACAAGATAAATAGAAAGAGAGCGCTAGGAACTAGGAGACTGGGATTTCAAATATCATATAAAATTAAACTGAAATCCTTGGCGAAACAGTGTAAAGAGGTTTCCGAGATGGCAATTTATCGGTTAATGTTTAGCTAGCACATTTATATTACCGTCGCAGTTGTTCTAACTTTCTCAACTATATTTCGTTGCTTTCCAATTTGTCCACACCGACAAACATTTGTAAATGTTTCTGTTATCCGAGGAACTTGTGAAACGAGAGTGCTAGCCACTAGATCAGAATGAGATTTTAAATATCATGTACTGTACATTCATAATATGGATGTAAGTTTTATGATCAAACATTAATAACAAATTGTTTTATTTAATAAATGTTGTACAAACATTACGCAATGGTTCTCATATAACGACTCACAAAGCAAATAAATATTATACATCCCTATTTCAGAAACTTTCCACCAATATTGAGCTTTGGACACTGCAGTAGAAGGTAGCAAATTTTAACTTCAGTTAAAAAAATTTCTTTTTACGTAAGGCTGTGTTCCCAACCACACTTAAAATAAGATTGTGATATATTAGTAAAATGGGTTAACTATTGCATTGGTCATTTTCCATTGGGTGTCTCATCTAAAGTTACTCTTAAATATGCTTACGTTAACAATAAAATAAGTGGGTCAACGAGACAAAGCTAAAGTTAATACAAAATATATTAGAAACTTTCAAATGATTTTTTAATAAAATCTCTTAAATTTTGTATCACAAAAATAATGTTTTTTACTACGCGAATAAAATAAAATAGAATTTCACAAAACCTTTGTTCAGAACTAACCGTGTTTTAATTCAACAAAACATCATTCCTCTGACACAAAGTGAACGACTTTTCGTCTAAATCCTCTCTACTTAGGGCGGATTTGTCGAATAATCTCAACTCGTAATTTGACTTTTGTAAGGAATCACAGACTTAATCCTAAGAGAAATACAATTGTATACAGTTTATCCACTTTATTTACTAAGAATTAATATCTACCATCATTTTGTAATTTTCTTTAAGGTACATTCACATTACTTGTCACAAAGTAAAGTACAGAATAAATTATAATTTGTTTCGTAAAGGATTTGTTACATTAGAGCTTTTAAAAAGTAATTTGACTTGCCAAATTAGGAAAGTATAGGTTTGACAAAGTTGAGCTTTAATGATAAACACATAAATAATTGAAATACATTCATGATAAAACGTATAATGAGGTTTTTAGGGACAACTAAACATTTTCAAATGTAACCCGGCAAGTAAAATCTCACTTTAAAGATCTGGTTTATTAAAAATAACTGTGAAAACTAGAGGTCTTACTATCTCATTCCAATACAAAGGGCGGCCAAATATAAAAATAAAATAAAAATTACTTCAGAAGGTAAATTAATGAAAAGACATAACTATTACAGAAAAAAACGTCCTTCATAAACTGAAGAATAGCTTTAGGAAATAAATAAGTTTTTTAAAAGGTAAGAATAAATAAGAAAATAAATTAGGTTTTTAAAAGGTTATACAGTATTCAACTTACAATAGCTAAAGTAATTTTAAACATTTAATTATTAAACAATTTTGATGTTGAAAAGCAAATTTTAAGGTAAATTAACTTTCTATTCAAACTTGAATAAAATAACTGTAAAATATTTGCTATAATAATTTTGTTTCATTATTTATGTTACAGTAGATTCTGTTATAAATTTAAATTATCAATATTTTACCGGCCGCCATTTTGGATTAGATAGCTACCTCTAGTTCCCACTGTTATTTTCTAATAATAAAACCTTTAAAATGAGTTCTTACGTGAGGCTTACATTTGAAAATTGTATTTTCCCTCCCAAAAACTCCATTTTGTGATGGTTGTGAATTTATCTTACAATACCAAAAGTAGTTTTTTCATGCTAAAAACATTTATAAAGTTTCAGATTTCAACATTTACCATTAACCTTTCTGGAACTTTTTACAGCCTGTCTAATATTATATGCTCTTCTATAGACGACAAACCTTAATAAAAATAAGTTAGATATTTTATAGTAAATTTATAAAATCCTAAATAGAGGTTTCGTTAGAAATATCAGGATATATAAATAAAACTACATTTAACTTGAAAAGTATTGTAAGGGTGTTAAATTTAGATTTAGAATTTCATTATTCTTCGACAATTTAAGAACCTATTAAGATCATTATTAAAATATGTCCCCGGGTGTCAATATGTAGGATATTTTTAACGTTAATTGTCTTAAAGCTTGGTGGACTCAGTGTGGGGTGAATGTTAAAGGAATTGATTGGTATTTGATCAGATCGGTGAAGTGTTGATCGTAAAAACAGGGGATCTGTGACATGATATCTTGAAATCAGATTGACTCCCGTAAAAATATCCTTTATTAGTTATACGAACAATACACCCCTTTTTTTCTTGAAACTCATAATATTCTTGTTTTCTTTTTCTATAATTGTAACTTGTTCCCCAAACTAAAAAACTATCTCATACTATTGATTTTATTTACGGGATGTAATGTAATTTTTAATAATGTTTTCCTAATTTGCCTAATTTTAACTTTCAATACTTATTGCAAAAGTAACAACTGATCGAAGGGGATTCATCTGGACCACTTTGATTTTAATGAATTGATACCAAACACGACACTATTCCGTTTGTAAAAGCCGCCAGTAGAAAGCTCTTTACACAGCTACTATTTGCATAATCACATATTTATTATTTACATGTTTACGTACTATTTACATACATTTGTCTCGTGTTTGGTATCAATTTGCTTATATTTTCCTAAACATTTTAACTACGCTAACAGTGAAGTGTTAACGCTAGTAGGTGACTCCACTGAAATAGCTGGGTGAGGAAGGGAGCGAAGGGGGATGGTCCGGGTCCAGGCGCCAAGTTACTGTATACAGATAATAAAGATTCAGAGAGTCTTCTTTATGTTATATTGTAATCAATGTAGGAGATAAGACGGAGGAGGTATGCAGCCGAATGATGGCCGGGTTGAGAGAGTATTTCTCTTTAAAGCATCTTCTTCTTCTTTCAATGTCCATTTCGCCCGTTAGTTTAAATAGCTTATTGGGCTTTCAAATGGAAAATAGAAATTTTGTTGGCCCAGGAAGATATGTAAGCTCTATAAACTACAGAATGTTCCTGACAAAGTTGTTTGGAGTGAATGTTTGTACCTTCGTCAAAGATCTGAGGGTCTTAGTCCTTTATAAGGAGTATCGTAATGAGGAAGAAAACAAAACTAATGGTTTATAAAAAAACACTCATAGCTATTGCTACTTATTGGAACGCGACATGTACCGCCAGGGGGAACTGGTGAATGGATTATATTCAGAAGAATAGTGGTTCAGGTCAAAGAAGAAAGTGTAAAACATCAAGAACTTTTCAATGTCAGTATACAAACGATGAACAGGAATGGCAATCTGTGGTGATCGCTAAAGAATAGCGTAGAGCAACTCTACGTGTTCCAAGGACACAATTAAAGGATGTTGTTGAAGATTTTATTTGTGTAGAAAAAGGACCGACGCTTAAGGGTCATTTATAGTGAGTACGGACTAAGCAATCCCACGGGGACTTACTGGATGTACACATTTTTTCTTGTAGTATAAAGTTAGATCAATCTCTTTATTTTTTTCTATCATGCTCTATTGACCAACTCTTGTTCTTTTTCGACCCTGACGTTATTAGAGTAGTCGAGGGTTGGTTTATTTTATGTTATTTAATTCCTTTATTATTATTATTTATTTTTAATAAAGGGATGACGACTGAGAAGTTTTTTATCTTTAAACAACAAGAATTAGTAGAACAAGAAGAAACAAAATAAAAGGACCGTATCGGTCTGAGTTGTCGGAAGAAGTATCTGATTTATTTATGTAACTTTATTTTACGATAGGTCAGCGATTTCTTTTTCTCGCATAACTTTGTTTACTCACACATAATTTAATATTTCAAATTGGATTATATTTTGTAATAGGTTCACTGAATACGAGTACGTATTTATTCGGTTTAACATTCTTAGAAAAAAAAATTAAATATTATATAAAGCTTTAACTTTAAATTGCATAATGTTAAAGTAAATCTTCTCTTTAAAAGATTTAATCGTAAACTATACAAAGCTCCGACTGCTAGTCGAGCAAGTTAAAAAAATGTTTCTGTTAAAATATTCAGAGTTAAGTGCTCTCGAAAGTCTCTACACAAATTATATTTTCCTCTTTGAAAGTTCTTCTTTTAGCTTGTCCCAACAAACTTGATCCCAAAATACATTTCAGTCCTTTGAATGGGTTTGTAGTATTTTATTTGCAATTTAACAAAATTCAAATATATGCCTCTATGGTTTAGTAACAATAATTATCTTTGGTTTCAGAATATACGGTTTTAGGAATCGAATTACCAAATCTGCCAGTCTAGGGTTAAGAGAGGTTAAATTGAATTTCATTTAAGTCACAGGCTTTTAAAATATATTATCGCAAACCTTTGATTCAAACTTTACGACCTATCTATTCCATATTAATTTACAACAAGTATGACATCATAAATAGGAATCACGGATGTGTTTTGAGACTAATAATAATCTCACAATCGGCACAACTTATATTGGTGAAATTTTAATGTTAACCAATCTAATGTAATGTTAACCAAACCTATGTTTTCGGTTTTATTTCTATTGGCCTATCTTAAACTCGTTTAGCTTGTTCCTGATTAATCACTCCCCCCTATCCACCTATGTTTTCGGTTTTCTTTCTATTGGCCTATCTAAAACAAGTTTAACTTGTTTCTGATTAGTCACTCCCACAAATCTCAACCCATGCATGTTTTCGATTTTCTTTCTATTCGCCATTCTAAAACTCGTTTAACTTGTTTCTGATTAGTTACTCCCTCATCTCTCCACCTATGTTTTTGGTTTTATTTCTATTGTCCTATCTAAAACTCGTTTAACTTGTTTCTGATTAGTCACTCCCTCATCTCTCCACCTATATTTTTGGTTTTATTTCTATTCTATTCGCCATTCTAAAACTCGTTTAACTTGTTTCTGATTAGTCACTCCCCCTCTATCCACTTATGTTTTCTGTTTTATTTCTATTGGCATATTTAAAACTCGTTTAACTTGTTTACGATTAGTCACTCCCCTATCTCTCCACTTATGTTTTCTGTTTTCTTTCTATTGGCCAGTAATTTATTAAATACATAAATAAAATTTTACAAATACTTTCAATTATCCTAAATGTATGCCTAACAGTCCTCAAATAGCAATTTTGTATTCGGAATAGCAATATGTTTGTTAGGGCTTAATAAACTTCATTTGGTTTTATCAAAGTTTGATAAAAGATTTTGCACAAAAAAAAAGACTCAAGATATTGTTAAAATATCGACACATCAATGTGTACTATAGAACATAGCAAAGACAACAGACAGACATAATCATTATAAAAACAAATTAAAGTACCTAAAACTGGATATTTTCTTTGAAAAGACGCAATTATTTAAACCATTATACTAATACAAATATCTGAGAACTTTACAAAACACTGGTGAATGTTATTTATAGGACAGATTATGAATTTTAACCAAAGTTTTATCTTGAGACATCAAAGAAATATTTTGTAATATACAAATTATTGAAAATATTTTGTAGTGTTATAATTTCCTTGTTGAAGCACTGTTATTTTTACAATTTCATCAATTGTTTTTAAAATTTAAACTTTTTTACGTATTATATTTTATTTACATGCAGATCTAGATATTCCAAATTCACGATTATTGATATTACGTTATAAGTGTTTTTTTAGTGAAAACGTCTTTGGGAACGTTATACTACTATTCATTTTGTATAGAGAAAAAAACTCTGATTTGGCGTCATCAAACACCGTAACGCACCACGCTCAATGAACTTTCTCCTATTATTGTCTCTTTATTACAAGGGTTTTAGCTTAAATATTTATTAAATAATAAAAAATGAAGCATTACATGTAATTAATATTTTTATTACATTTCTTGAAAGTATAAAATTATTATTCATTTTCCAAATTGATAGTGAAAGAACTGTCGCAGGACGGTAACATTTTGTTCATTATGAATCTTCATAGTAGAGATTTTTTTTAGTAATGTGCTGTAAAGTAGAAGTTTCTGCCTTTTAATGTTTACGAAACTTTAGTAATTAAACTGCATTCGCTTATTTTATTTGTGAAATTATTTAAGGATATTGCTATCTTTCTTTGACAACGTTGTTTTGCAAGATCATGAAGGAACACCAATCCTACTTCCTTAGAGTGATTTGACATCTCTATCAATAATTTTTGGTAAATTTTATAGATATTTTAAATTTTGAAAAGTAGGGTAGGTTTTACTAACTATTTGGCTGGAAAATATGTTATCCAGGAAAATCGGTCGCTACATTTTAAAATTGTGATATTTTAAAAACGTTTTAAAGAATATTTTTCAAACCTAACTTTGTTCATCATCCCAGAATATTGATAAAAATATAAACTCGACAATTTTTTTTTAAATATCCAAAATTAACTCTCGTAATCGAATTTTATTGTACTTTTTATGAATATACCTCTTTTTTTTTTCATTTGTAGTGACTATGTTACTGAAAAATGTAACTAACACTTTTAGAATCGATTACTTTTAGTCCTTCCATATTTAATCAATTTGGGTAAGTGTTTATTGACATTCACAAAACGTTTCCCCACCCTAAATTACGTTGATATTGTTTGTGTTGTTATAATAAATATATAAATAAATCATAAATGGACGTTCAGATAAAAGAATTTAATTTATTTAATGCTAAAGAAATTGAATAAAATAATAGGTAAATTGTATTGGACCCTTTCACCTGTTACTTTCATGGGGTGCAGCCAGCTGGTGACTTTATGGTTCAGACTTTTATATAAATGTTAATTCAATCAAATTATTTAAAATTATTCCAAAAATTTCGATCAGTATATTTTCCTCTTAACCATTATTGTTTTATCGACCATTGTGGTATTTTGTACAATTAATTAAATTTATGTGAATATAAATCCTAACATTTCAATAAACTTCTCAGAAAACTAAATTTATAAAATAACCCTGAAAATTAAAAATTTTCCCAATTTGAGCGTTTAGTAAAGTTTGCATAATAAATATGATAAAAATCCGGTTACAATTGGACCACCAGGTTATTATATATGTTAGTGTAAATTTTAGATTATTTCCTTCAAATACCGGTTCATAGAGGTATCCCGTATATATTATCAAAAAATTTAAATTGGGTTTTTTTATACGTAGAATATCTAAATAAAGCTTAATTTTAAACAGTCGCCATATTGAAACTGGTTAAAGGACGTCTTTAAAATTCAAACTACTTTGTAAAACTGAGCGTTTTATCAAAATAGGTTCAGTAGTTTCTGAAAAAACTTAACTGTAGACTCACCAAAGACCATTTGTTTCGAATCTATAGAATGAGATTCATCCATATGTACATTTATTGATGATGAGCTTGTGTCTTATTAAGAAACTAACTCTATAATCAAGACTGGCAATGGCATAACGTTCGATTTAAATATGTCGAATTACATAAATTTAATAAAATTAATAATATTTTAATGACAAATGGTTTCAATATCAAGTATATTCAACATCAAATTTCGTGTTAAAAATAAAAGGTTAGGGAACACTTTCTAAACACTCTGTAAAAGGAATATCCTTTCTTATTTAACATCTCTACATCATTTTAAACATTCAATAACAACAATATATTTAATGAACCACTGATCATTTTTTGTTTTAAATATATATTGTAGATGGCGTAACAGGGATGTTTTTATTTATATCACATTTATAGCTTAGACGTAATCATATTTTTTTAACTGAATATTTTGTGCGCTTACTCTGTAGGAAATAATTGGAAGCTTCGATTCTTTACACAGTCATTCACATCATGTTGGCATATTTCACATTTTTTATAAATAAGAATAGTTATTTGTGCAACTAGTGAGAAAAGTGGCACTTTTTTAAACGAGAGAAAAATGTTGACGCACGAGGCTTGCCGAGTGCGTCAATTTTATCGAGTTTAAAAACGACACTTTGCTCACGAATTGCACATTATACTTTGTCTACAGTTGTTATTTTGTGACAAATAAAAAAATATACTTCAACAGTAACACAATTTAATAAAATATTAATTTAATACAATAGTGTTCAACCTCACATCAAATCTGAGGTTATTTATGAATATTACAAATAACTTAGGTGTATTGTTGAGGAAACGGGATTGCCAACTTCAAAACTCGGTAAACG
>OY740768.1:1765834-1865834 GCA_963513935.1 Aphrophora alni | reverse complement strand
TATGTAAATTATGAACAACAATAATTATCAGGCTATTTGAAAATTTTAATACTAAAACTTGATGTAATTCAACTTAAAAAACAAAATATTAAAGCCAAAAATGCCATTGAAGTGTTCTTTACTTCAAATTATTTAAAATTCTGTTTCATTTGATAAGGTTCCCAACTTGTTACTTTTTTACTGTAGTTATTTTGACTATTAGTGACAGAAAAGTGGATTTTTACGTCAGATTAGTAGAGCATGGTCAATGCGCATACCTACTTTGGTCCAACTATACTTTAGGAAATATAAATGTAGTTTTTTAAAAATAATTTAAGTTTAATATAATAATTAATAGCAAAATTTTTCCTAGTATTATGTTTTTGATTGGTGTGTCGGATGTTTCGTGTTCCGCTTGAGAACTGAAAAGTTACGGTGATTACCCAGTATTGTGGGTACGAGTGCGGAGCTACCTTTGGTAGTTAAGAAGACTCGAACTCAATGTGCTAACTAACACAGAATTTGGAACATTCCCCTGCAAGAAGACGTGGAATTTAAATTTAATAAACAACACATCTTTCATGTTTTCACAAAACGTGGTGTACAGTAAGTACTTAAAGGAGCGAAAATTGTTGTCAAACCTTTCGCTAAAATATCAATTTTATGTCTACCAAGTCAAAAAATTATTTTAAAATGATATTGTCTCTCATCTGTGTTTCCTGGAGCCTAAACGGGTACACGAATTATTTGAAATTTGATGATTGAGCATATTTAGGTCTTATCTCGCGATTTTTTGAGGTTTATTGATTTTTTTTCAATATTTCAAAATTTTTCATGACACAGAAACACAAATGATTTTCTCAAAAACGATTTTGATAAAATTATTGTAATTTGTAGCCTCTAATAAGCTAGACAAAAGTCATTGATTACCATCTGTCTAAAAGTACCTGTTTGTAAATGACTGATTTTAAAACAAATCGGTTATGGAGATGAAAAACCTAATCTCTCAAGGTCTCTTGATTTCATTCATTTTTAAAGTGAAGTTTAATGACTCACTCAAAGGTTCAAAATCGTCAGTAAAAGAAAATTATTGTTCAGAAATAATTAGTGGAAAAAATGAATTTTGGTAGTCGTTATCAAAATTTGATTTCAATTAAATAAAATTTTAGTTTAAAACGAAACCCAGAAGGAACAATATTTTAGCTTTATTTAAATATATAAATATCATTCAATATAATTTAAAAACAAATTATCAAATGTTGATAAGAGTGGAAACATTTCAATACCAAAACATGAGAAATATAATATGAGATAAAATTCAATAATAAAGTACATACATTTTTGTCTCCACTTATAATTAGTGACTATACATTTTTAGAGAGGTAGCAATGTATATTATGATAGGTTAGTATTTCCCTTTTGTAGATTAGAATGTAAGAAAGTTAGTGCATTGTTTTGTCGCCGTTTATTATACATGACTTTTACATGAGAACAGCATTTCCAAAATATATTTAAGAAACAAAGTATAGAGATAAAGATCAGAAGATACATTAAGATGTCAATTGATCTGTCACTGATGTTGATTGAAGGCTACATTAAGATGTCAACGTAGGGGATGTTATTCACAACATTAGATTGAAGCACTTTCCCCTATCGATACCCTTCAACCTTGTCTAAGAAGTTTACGACAATAAAATGTAATCTATTAATAACTCCTTGGAATTATAGGGGAAAAATAAAACTGTGTACAGTCTGAAAACTAGTGAAATACTGCTTGTTTCATCGATATCAGTTGTGCTATGATACACCCATCAAAATTATAAGAAATATAAACCATTGATACCCTGAAGATATACATATACGGTAAAATTCCAAGACATGGTGAAATTAAAAAAAATAAATAAATGTAACAATAAACATCTTGGATTTCCTTTAATTATTAAATATATTGATTAAATATTCAACAAGTGTTGATTTCAGATAAGTTAAAGACGGAAAAAACAAATCATACTTGACGTATAACAAGAATGAAACATATAGGTATATAAAGAGTGTTTCAAAAGTATTGAAACGGCTAGATTGAATTTGAATGAATAACAGAAAAGAATTTAAATACAACCTTTGATAAAATGGAAGTACTTTTTGTTCTAAACACTCAAATGCTTGGCTATCTGAGAGTATAGGTCAACTTTTTCAAATATAAATAATTTTAAAATTATCACACATAGAGTAAAGAGAAAGTATTTGATAGGTCAAAAATTCTATGTCGATTGTATTACGAAAATATTCATTTTGAAGTCCGAGTCCCAAAAAGAACGTTTTTGAATAAAATTAATTTAATGTCTGTTTAGTTCTTTGCAACCCAATCAAAGCACACTGGAGAGAAATTGTACTATAAACAAAAAATAACCGATAGGGTCAAATTGATTCTCAGGTGTTAATTGTTTAAAATTAATCCATTATAACCAGACTTCAAAACACTCTTTAAAACAGATTGTAATATTGTAGTCAATAAGCATATAATATAGGCCTGCATTATTTTTGAACAATATACAGATTGAACAAAACTTCAAAAACACATCAAAACACATTTTCTGATAAACGTAGACAAAAACTTTAATAACAAAATTGAGCGATTTTACATATATATTGAATACACGTCACAAACACAATTGTGTCTTCCCCTAAAAGTAATAACAACACAAATATAATAAAAACTAAATCTCGTACAGATTTTTCATGTCGAAGTAGATTACTTGTAGACTTGTTCAACTTAAAGAACACAAATTGTATTCTGATCCGAAGATTAAAGTTAACAAATTCGTGATTATTGTAGGAAAGAGATTTATTGAAATTAAACTGTTGGTTATCAATTTATGAAGATAAAAATGGACACAAAACACAATATTTTTGTAAAAAATAACTTGGCTGGATTGTTATGTGCCTTGCGTTTATCTATAAAAATTGATTACTTTTACTACCGCGTGCATGTAAAATATAAAGAGTTAACTGATTGTTTACGGTTCTAAGGAGTTGTGTCATTAGTCATCGAGATACATCAGAGGCCGAGTAAAGGTTTATTTTTCAGGTTAGGAACTCTGGTTTTATTTATTTTGATGGATACAGTCATTAATATTTACAACCAGTGTAAATCAGGTGAATGGTGAATTGGAACCTACATTTATGCAACAAAACATTCATAAAAATAATTTAACTTTTGTTTGTTTTTTCGTGTGAGTTCTGCTCCTGTTTACATTAGTATTATTTACTGGTACTTCTTGATGTGTGAATATCATGTCACACAGCGTGTTGGGTTTACTGAACTATTTATTGAATGTATTAATACATCTAAGGAGAAACACTAGTGTATCTTGCTTCAACAGTCATTGGTTTCAATGGTGGAACACGTTATATGAGTATCTAATCGTATTTAGAGAATGAAACAAATAAATAATTATTTAAAGTGAAAAAATATACGTCCTAGATTAAGAATTGAACCCAGAACCATTGGGTTTACGCGTCAATGTTCTACCAACTGAGCTAACCTAATGAGCACACTTCTCATTCGACTTTACTGCAGTTTTCGAGTCATCAAATTATTACCTCGTTATAAACGACATTGAAATACATATTTACTCAACTTCCAGCCCTTACTTGTGTATTTATTGATTTTAATAAGCGTTAAAAAAAAATAATATCAACAACAAATAAGTTTGATAACAGTTAGGATATGTGTGTTATTAATTTGGACAAAAATTCGCGGCGGAGTAACAGAACTCATCTTATAAAATGGTATGCAAGGCATTTGTGTACGTGTAAGAATTCTCTAACATACTATTTGGTGTGAAATGTGTTATGAACATTCAAGTTACTTTCATTTTGTCGTACTTTATGAGTACATTAGTATCTATTGAATACATGCTTTGAAAATTATAGTAAAGATTGTTAAAAATGAAGGTTATGTACTTGAAGCAAATTTAATTTACAAGATGATCGCGGATAACGTTTAATAAAAAGTAAATTTTAAAATGATTTATTTAAGCAATTGTTTTGGAAAATAAATAAGAACATATAGAACTAAGAATGAAACAAGAATAACAATATGCGATTTTCAATATTCGGCAAATACTTCTTTCGTAACGTAAGAAAAAAAAAATGTGTATTACATTTGTTAAATGTAGTTCAAATATACGATTGTATTATCATGTCTTTAGGTTCAATTTATTATCTTTCAAAGTGAATAGATTCGATTCTATGATTACGATAAACTATTTCGATAAAATTGATTATTTATCTGTAAAATAAATGACAAAATATTCGTGTCCTATATTTAAATATCCATCAATATATAAAAGATGAACTTGGATATCTACTGATAGAATGTATTGTATTGTATTGTACATTCATACTGTGTAATAAATACAAGAGTCTTTATTCTGAACGATGGTGCCCAACAGGTACTCTCATAATAATTTGTTAAAACTTTGAGAAAGAACAAACTTGAGAAAGACAACCAAAATGTAGAGATTGCTTTTTCCCTTACATCTAAGTGGGGATGAATTAATTCTTAGATTAGTGTAAGATCTTCAGATAGGACGATAGCTGAAGAGACCTTATGTAGTGACCATGCCTCAGCAGAGAAAATAAAAGCTTGTTCCAGAATTTTAAAGTATCTTTCACTCAGAAAGTAGGTCTGTTAATTACCTAATGAGTTACTACCTACAAATATTGAGATTGCTAAAATTAGACGATTGTCTTATATTTTCCTGATCTACCCCTGGTATCTACTCTCTTCACACTTCCTTACATCCAATCTTCTGAGATTCTTTTTAATATCGCCCTGCCGTTTCTTCTTAGGACTAACTGTAAGCTTCCCTTCTTCGCAGATCCTTCGAATATTGATTTAAATATTCTTACTTCTAACACCCTTCGTACTTGGTTTGTCCACTTTACTCTTGCCCTTTTTTTATTTTAATTAATTTTACAAGGTTTCCACGTAGCTTATTCAGTTTTTAAATTCTTCTGTCGTCCACACTCATCTCTGGTAATTGCTCCATATATCTTCATTATGGTTTTCCTCTGAGTATGGTAGAGCCTGGTGGTAAGGGTCGTGAAAAATCTGTATTTATAGACGTATCCTTAACGGAAAAAATCCAGTGCTTAATAGTCTCAAAGAAGAAGGAACTTCAAAACGCGTTGACAATTATAAATAATAATAAAATGCTAGGATTAACAGTAGATTGTACACAATTATTTATTTAGATCTTAGCAGATATAATTTCAAGGTTTTCCTTTTTACTCCCCCTTCTTCTCTTGTTACAATATCCACTCTTTGGTGTAGCCCTGCTCTCGTCTTTATATATGAAACGAAAACGGAAATTCAGCGTCCATAAAGATCCTTAATTCATTACGAGTTTTGATCCAAGTTTCATCATGGGTTTCAGAAGGAGTCTAGGGAAGAATCTGGAAGGAAGAACCATTTTTGTCCCATTAATTCCACTCGGAAGAATAAAGTAATATATTACGATTCATGGGCGTCATCACCAGTTCATTATTGGGGGGGGGGGACATATGCCGGGGGTCTGGGGGTATAGAAATTTTATTAAATTAAACTTCTCAAAACATTATTTTTATGCATTTATCTATGCGTTTGTAACAGAAATGTAATGTTAAAAACCCTAGTATAGACAAAGCCCGATGTTCACCTTTTAAGGTTTTAAGTAAATCATTAGTTTATAGCAAAAATATTTTTACATCTCAAATATTGGGGGGCGTCCCCTCGGCGATGACGCCCCTGTTACGATTGAACTCAACAATTCTAAAAGTGTTTGATTATTACGGTACTGTAATTATAATGCCCAGTTATTGTCATCAGTAACACTAATCCAATAAACCCACTCCAATATGATCATGTTAAACAAATTATTATAATTAATTATAAAGGATTAAAACAGAAGAGTACGCAAATTATGCAGTTCTATTATTAATTGTAGTGAAATTAATTAATCAACTAAACTAGAACAACGTTCATACTATACGTAATAAGTTATTAATTGCATTGTATTTGACGTTGAAACGTGACAAGTTAGAGTTAAACGTTAAAATGTTTTTAAAATAACTGACATGACACAATACAGATCTTTTCAAAATAAGAATAATGGCACAAACCAGAGGTCCCTAAGTTCATCCTAACCAACATAGCAACCAATCGAATTGTGAATTTTACGTTCATAATTAGAACGGAAATGTTACGAAATGTACAACAAGATATTGAATCCAGAATCTATTTCTGCCAAAAAGTAAATGGTAGTCATTTCAAGAACTTAATATGAGTTAAAAAACATGGTAAGGCTCTTACCATCATTTTACCAACAAAGAGCACTTTGTAATGTAATAAAAACAACCGGAGTTTGTAGGTTAAAATTAATTTAATTATTAACGTAAACTTCACAATTCGATTGGTTGCTATGTTGGGTAAGATGAACTTAGAGACCTCTGGTTTGTGCCATTATTCTTATTTTGAAAAAACCTTTAAAATGAGGTATCACTCAATAGAGGTTGCTATTTCAAATTCTTGATTTACCCCTTAAATACCCCATTTTGGGGGTAAGGGTTAAAAATTTTGATACATCAAAAAACTCCTCCTTTGGTTATTTAAACTTTCCCCAAAGAAAATCTGTCTATTTCTATTAATAAAAAAAATAAGAGGGGGTGGGACTTTTTAGACACATGGTATAAAAAAACCATGGAGATGCAAAGAAGACAAGTCATAAAGAGAAGAAAATTAACTACAAATGATTAAGGAAAGACAGCTTCTAAACTTAAATTCACGACTTTTGTATTATATATTAAATATAGTGCAATACCAAATTGCACTATATTTTTTAAAATGTTTGAATGTGAAATTAGTTAAATAATTTGCCGAAAATAATAAATTAAGATGTAAATAAATTTAGAAATTGTTTATCTAACGTTACACAACTGACTGCCTAAAGTAGAAGAGAATAGTTTAATCCCAACAATGTATAAACTATTTGTATGTGTAGGTTAATTTGATTATACATGGCAGTATATAAAAAATCTATATTTATTTATGAACCGTGTGATCATAAGTTATCCGTCCCCCCTCTCTATTTATTATTTAATCTTGACTCGTGAGATGTGTTAAAATAAAACTAGAACAAAATGTCTCATTAATAGTTATGTCAACCGCGTTTCAACGACAATGTAGTCATCTTCAGTGATGCATGAACAACAATAATCAAACTGGATTTACGGTGTGTTGGTTTGATATAAATTTGAGTACAAGTAAGTTGGTTAATCCATCTACGTTTTAAACCGACCATTACTTTTCGAGACTTCAGGAAACCAAAAAAAGTGATTTTTGAAATACAATCCATCCGTTGTCGTAAACACAAAAAATGGAATAATATAAAACTCTGTCCAAATTCAGAAGAATTTAAAATGTTATAATTTCGGAAATTTAAAACAGCTTGTTGTTGTTATTTAGTGTTTCATATTTTATTATTTTAATTCAGACAAACTAATTTAGATAACAATGTACAAATTACAATTCTGCGTGCAATGGTACCAACTCCAGCTCTCTATTAAGATAAATAGCGAACTTATTGTCTTATATGTAATTTGAAATCCTTACCTCCCTTGAAAAATAAATGTATTATTCCTGTAATTACAAGATCGGAAGAGGCGTTTCTTCACATTGTACAATTTCTAGGCCATATATAAATATCTAGGAAGCCCGTGAGGTCCTTGTTTAAATTAAGAAACACAAGATATACACAACCAATTTTGGTAAATAATTAAGACTTACACAATTTACGAAGTTGAGAAATCCTGTCTAACAGCTGTTTTAAACAAACTTACCCAATTGGGTAAAACCTCTTGATCTACTAATACAATTTAACATATTTTGCAAACTTATGGGGATAAAATTTATAGGATATGCTAGTATTACATTATATGATGGGGCAGGGCAAGTACCATGATGGCACCCACCAACCAATTTTGTCTATGCTGTGACATTTTCGTCAAGCATTATTTTTAAAACGAATAATTTAAACGACAAAAACTGTTGTGTAAACAAATAAAAGTATCCTAGAGAGTGATTAGATTTTGATTTTAATATTTTTAAAAGTTTCTAAATTTTAGAAAGACAAATTCATTCGCTTATTTCTCAAAAACTATTGGAACTATCCACGTAACATTATTAAGTTATGCAGAAAACCTAAATCTTTACTTTAATGTATAAAATTGGGTGACTTACAAAGTGATTAGGGCGTATGGAATGGACCGACATGTGCTGTTAGTACCGTGTTATACGTTAATGACACTAATTAATATTTGATACAAAAACAAGTAAGGAAAAGTCAGTTAATGACTAGAAGATTATAAATACAAAATATCTCGTAAACTTTTTAAAGGTTAACTTTAGTTTGTTTTTATTAAAACATAAAATATAAAGACTGGAAGATGTAATCTGTATAGCTTCAGGGTTTTACTCGTAAAATATTTTTACACAATGAAAATGTGAGTTAATATTGAGAATAACAAAGAACCAATTACTGTCGTAATAAAAACCTTATTGTTTGGTTATAAAGTGAAATTTTGGTTGCTTCGAAGTAAGAAGAAATAATTTTGAAATTATACAGTGTGATTATGAAATACTGAACTAAACTCTGTTTTATTATTATTAGAATAACAATTTGGGAATATTAGTTTGGATACAGATTTGACGTTTGGTGTAATAAGATTTTTACATCCCTCCAGGAGTTAGATGAGACCAACTCAATCATTTGATACAGTGAGGAGGGTTTGTGTGATACATCATTTTATATGTCTTGATGATTATAGAAAAGTAATGAAAGAAAACGTATTTCTGTTCCAAAAAATGGTGGTCATTGGAAGTTTAAAGAGTTTGACGAACGCGTTTTTCATATGAAATACTTGTAAATTTGTAACAAACATGATTTTGATTTAACATTCCTTTTAGAGTATTTGGACGATGATATATTATTTATTTGAACCATAATTATAGAGTCTTATGACTGGTGAACATTGTGTAGATAGTCTATTCTATTATTGAGCATCCTGTGCTTATAGGATATGGAAATTTTATTTGAATGAAATATTTTCTAAATTAAATTAAATCGTCAAGGATTAGGACGGTTTCGATCAGACCATATTTAGCAACTACAGAATTAAAAAGTTTTTCTTATATACATCTTTATTTATTTAGGTACTAAAATATATTTCTTATCAATTTTAATTTCAGATCATGATTTATAAAAAGCGTTACATACTTTCAAACCATATGTTTGCTTAATCGTTTAAAACATTTTGAATTTTGCAAATGAAAGAGCAAGAAGAAATATAATTTGAAGCAAATTGAAATGATTGTACATTGTACGTTTTCCCAATACATTTCCACTTATAAATCTCAAGAAATGTATCAGAAATCGCCAAAATTTTCTGATTTATTGTATAATTATGAATGGGGTTGATTTTCCTGTTAATTCCATTTAAAAAAAGAAAATCCCGACCAATAAATTAGCTCCTATCTCAATAGGTGTTTTAGAACAGAATTGTAATTGTAGGATTGGTTTTTCAGAAAATATTAAATGATAAAAATGAGTACAAATTATTAAAATACTTTATAACTCTTGTAAGGCCCGCATAATTGTTTTTAATACATTCATTCTTAGCGTCATTTTAAATATGGTGTCTTATTTTTAAAACCTGTTAAGGTACTCTTCGCAGCTTATCATTTGTTTGTCACAAATTACTTCAGAAAAAATTAATTCCAGCAGAAATATGTATTAGAAGGAAGGAATAATTATTCATTTTCTTTGTCACAGAAAATAGTCTTTCTGCTATGGATGGTAGCACGGATTTTTAAATAAGTTTAAAAATATACTTAAAAATATAAATTGAATTAATTAGAACTTATATACCTTAAAACTATAAATATAATGTACAGTATACTGAATGAAAAGAAGATAATTTTCTCAAAATACCGACTGACCACTGAATGTTTCTCTCTTGGTTCAAATTGTAGAAACACCAGTCTTGCCAACTTTCCCAGAATTAATGTTTTGACAATGGCAGGTACTTTTGTCCCTCTTACACCTCTGTGGTAAACATTCAAAGTCACCACTGACAGTCCTGAAGCGAAGGAAACCAGGCAGATACTCACACCGTAGTACATACCTGGAACAAAACATTAAATAGATTATACAAAAACAATTGCAACGATTGTAATAGAAGCAAATCTCTTTGTTAGCTCTCAGACCTTGGGCATTGGCCTCGGAGTGGTGGAATCTAGTCACTCCAGTTGTAGCTAGATTGCTTCGTTCCTCATTAACTCTCTACGTATCATTACTAATCTCATTTTACAGCTTCAGCTCAAAATAATACAAAACGTATTTGTTATCTGTGACTTACCGCCAGCAGTCACAGATAACAAATATTTATTCAAGCATATCCGGTTGCTCTAGACCATCAACATAATACAAAACGACATAAGAAATAATATTTTTTCCAAAAGTTAAAATAACATAAGTTTAAGTGGAGAAATGAAGTCCTTAATTAAAAACTACGTATGTTGTTAATTTTAAATTTCATTCATAGAGTGTATATTTTCAATAAACCTAAACTGATGTCAACGTTCTAAAAAATCAAGTTGGCAATGATGTACGAAACTTGTTAAACTTTCGCTTTGATAAATAATTACTTATTTACATTTAACGAAACTGTTACAATGTCAATCTAGGTTCATTAATAATTTGGTAAATAATTTATTACATACAATAAATATGGTTTTACGTATAGTTAGACTCGAAATTAATTCTAAAAAACCATAATTTTTAATGGAATCTATTCCAACCAATTTAAAAGTTCAAAACTGAATATTTGCTTTTCAATTAACAACAATCAAATTTGAATTTCCGAAGGGATTAAATTTTGTTTTCGTTAGGTATCAAATTTGAAAAAAAAAAAGTTTTATCTTTCAGGTATCCCTGAAGTTTGTAACAGGTAAACTTACTCTTAGTTTGATAATTTAATGTTGAGAAATAGAATTCCTCAGTTTTTTGTGTATTAAAACTAAATCTAAGATATCTTACTGATCAATGGCGTCTTCTCTGTCGGAGGAAGGGTTTCTCTGATGGTCATTAGGAACACTGTCATGGAAAGCAGTGCACTGATACCTAAGGTGACTTTCTCCCCGGATTCTGAAGGAACGTAGAATACCAGCAATGCTGAGGAACAAATAAAACATATGTAAAGTTCAAAAATATTTTATTTCTGCCTATCAATTTGAAATTTATTGTACATGTTTCTTCCGTCAACTTGGATTTTAGGAGGAACAGTCATTGCGAATATCTTGAAACTAAATGATTTCATACAAATTGTCATCAAATATTTGCAACTCGTTATGGTAACTTGGGATCTAAAATAAATAATTTAATAATTCGATTAGGCTAATCATATATTTAACTACTTAAAACGTGCTTTTTCCATTTTATTTTAGGTCTAAATACCCTTAACTTAAGTACAAAGACCTATAACCATACTATGTAACCACCTCTTAATGAGTTAATCATTACTATACATTTTTCGGACATTTGCCATCATTTGTGTGTTAAACATCAAAACACGACGATTGTGTTTTTTGACTTCTCAGTTTTAGCTCTGAGATGAATGCTTAGATATTAAGGTTGGTGGTATTCTTATTTATTTTACTTCTTACATAGGCTTAATTTCTAGTTTCATGTTTCTTTAATTTTTAGTCACTTGCTAACGGGAATTTAATTCTTATTCCCGAAACGTCGTGTTTTGATTTTTAACACACAAATGCTGGCAAATGTCCGAAAAATGTATAATAATAAAATTGAACTTCCATCATTAACAAATAACTTCAAACAGAGAGGAGTTAATCATAATTGTAGTTTTATTGTAAATTAAAATGCCTGTAGGTAAATATAAAATGTGAAGCGTTTTGCTCAATTTTTTCTAAAAAAATACATACAAATAATATTAAACCTCGAGAGATACTGTACATCGTATAAAGTGGTAATTAGCGGATTTTTAGAACTCGTTGACGAGGGAAATCTGGTAAACTAGCCTCTAGGGTCTTAGTTTCGTAATAGGCTGTATACAATCTCGGTGTTGAAGTAAAGTGGTATAATCCCCTTGGCCTCTTTCGACTTGGATACGTCTTTAAATTTGGTGTCAGGTATTTAAGAAATCTCTACCGACAATGATTTGTCGCATTTCTGTCTCGCAAACTATAATTGATAATCTAATGATTAAAAAACTGTTGGATTAAGGATTGAAGTTCGTATCTAAAATAATTGGTTGTGAGAGTCGATTGGTGGAGGAGGTTACTCTTGCTGTGAATTCTAAAAATGGCGATACCTCGTAGAATTTGAACTTTTGATTGGTTATAGACAAACGGTAAAATTAATATAGATTTGTAGAGAATGACATGATCTTCAATATTATTTAGCAATAATAATTAATACATTTTTTTAAAGTAAAGCCGATGGGTGTGCAGAGTTGAGACATTTTTTTTTAATGTTGAGAAGATTGCCAAGGATATATTCGACAGAAATGTATGAAATATATATTATTGGTAAGATAATTTCAAATTAATCAGGGAAACACAAATCGACTTCGAACTTTGCAGATTGTAAGAAAGACAAGCGTGAAATGCCGGTGTGTGTCGAGGGAAACGATGGACATGACTTGAAATGTGGTTTATTTGAAACAATAAACGATTATTTGAGAACAAATAACAATAAGTTCTGAAGAGTTTGTGAAGATTGGTGGACTGATGTTCATTAAAAATGAGTTTGTTACGATTATTATGTTTTGACACTTATAGTTGATGAAAGATGTAAAACCTTTTCTTAGTATTTTTTTTTTCAAAATTCTATATTGCCTTATGAATGCTTTAAAATAAGTTTGTTACTAAATTACTTGCGTCTTAGCAATCTTGTGTTTAGTATTTATTTATTAATATTTCATTACAGCTGTTTCGGTATAACATATACCATCATCAGCTGTAATGAAATATTAATAAATAAATACTAAACACAAGATTGCTAAGACGTAAGTAATTTAGTAATAAACTTATTTTTTTATGTCTATGGTACTAAAAAAAAATCGCCATAAACTAAATTCAATTTGAAGTACATATCCTACTACTTTGGGGAAAGTTTCATAGATTTAACTTGTAAAAACCATCATCGGCTTTTTTTAAAAATAAAATTATATTTCATTCGGTTATAACCACCAAAACATACATTTAAAATTTACTTTTCCTCTAAAACAAACACGTATTCATGTCTTAAACGATTGACAATACTCGAACACAACTCACTTTAAAAAAATCTAATCTAACCTAACCTAACCTAACCTTACCTTACCTTACCTAACCTAACCTAACCTTACCTAACCCTAACTAACCTAACCAAACATAACCAAACATAACCTAACCTAACCTAACTTAACCTAACCTAACCTAACCTAACCTAAAATTGAATTAATACAAAAGATAAAGTATACTTTACCTATACAGTTAATAAGAATACATGGCAGTATTAGGTTGAAGACATAAAACATTGGTCTGCGACGAAGTCTGATGATGTATGTTATATCAGGGTATGGTTCTGGGCAACATGAATAGTACTCGATATGTTTGATGGGTTCGAAACTGACGAGGTCGAACTCTCCATTAGCTTGGTAATTGCTCACATCTCCCTCTTCAGTTTGCTTCACGAGGTCTAGCTGCAAAAGCAGTTTATTAGTTAAATCTTGATTAGGGGTTGTAATATATTGAGAAGGAAATGATTCAATGCAGATTTATTGTAAGAATTACTTGTAAAGTTATATTGTAGATTAGAAATGCAAAACATGGAAGCTAGTGTTAAATTAATGTTCAAAGTCTTTGTAATTATGGAAATACTGAGTTGAATAAGAAAGGATTAAGTTTATAGGTGCCATCACGGTTCTTACCCAGCCCCATCATACAATGTAATAAAAACAGATTCTCAAAATGTAATGAGTGTCAACAACAAAAAAAACTAAAATATTTTTTGAAAAATATATTTAAGCATTGTTTAAAGCTTTTTGAAATCATAAATTAATATTTTTAAATGACTTAAAATGATCGAAGTAATCGAGACTTCATTTTTTAAATTTCGGCCATTTAAAAAGATAAAAATTTCATGAACAAAGTTAGGTTTGTTACCATTCTCAACCGAGTTATTTATAAAATATAAGGTTTCATTAAATTTATTTAAAAAAAAATATATAACGTTTAAAATTACACAAAATGAGTCAAATAAGTGTTTGTATAGGGCGAACTTTAAATGGAGTCGAGTGAATATCTAAAAATAACAATATTTTGTTTAAGTAAAAGTTGTTTGGTAAATTGGGGAAATACTCATAATATATTTAATTCGTTTTTAGGAATATTTGAAGTTTAACTCAATTCTTGTGAAATGTAAACTTATATTTTTGAACATTCTTATTCTACTTTAAAATATGAAATATTTGATCTGAAACATTTTTTTTTTTAAACAACATTAATTTTGAAAATATTTGGTTAATATTTGGAAATCAAACGTTTAAAAATTTGCAATTTCGAAAAACACCAGTTTTTTTTCCAAATTAACTGGGGTCAAATTAATGCACATAGATTTATTCAGGATTTTTTTTTTTCAAATTATTTCTTAGCAGTAAAAAATTAATTATTAAAGTGAAAACAATAATTCTGAAAAAAAAAAACTTTCCAAGCTTTATCAAGGATAAATAAACTATTTTTATCACAAAATTCTAAAAAAACAGAAAATCTCCAAATACGTTGTTAAATATACTGAAAAAGTCTCATTTTTTAACATATAAAAAAAGTACATTTTAAAATAAATTAAGTTAATCTTTCAAATGTCCTTTATCTAAACAAAAAATTAATAATACCATTTCAATTCCACCAATTTTCTAAAATATTTTTATTCCAAAATTACCGTTTCTGAGATATTGAGACATTATATCTTTTGTATTTCTAGTATGCTTATACAGAGTGTCCATTAAAAAGGAGAACAGGCAAAGACACTTTCCTGATTTTGTATTTTTCTGATTATACATCAAAACGAAAAAAAAAAAAAATCATATATCCTATAGTCGAATTTGCTTCACATTATCCGTCCATCCGCCGTTTTATTCTTTTAAAAAGCAACAATGAATAAGATATTGAGTTCAGATTTGGTGTAGAAATTTTGTATGGTAGGTTTTACATGTGTACTAAATACAAAGACTTTTTTAAATTTTCAAATTGGTGGCAGTTTAATATTATTTTAAAGATATTTAGTTAACACCGAAATTACTTTTATTTTAACCTAATAAGGGTCAAAAATATTGCCGTTTCCATATTTTCCTTCCAAGCTTTATGTATAATTTAAAAAGAATACTATTCATGGAATAGTAAAGGCGTAAGGAATATAGATACAGTTTTTTCTATTTTGCGTCACGAAATAAGATCTTTGAGAATTATTTTCTATTAGAATAATGGCAACAGAATCCTTTGACTTTGCATTACCCAGTGCTACTTATATTTGATCTCTTTTGATTTCCACTCACGCGAACAACATAGACTTGTTAGGTACAATTTAGTTACCATAGTAACGGGTGAGATGACCTGTTTAATGTGACCGGGGAACATAGCTCGTCACTAGGGTACAACACCTGCAACCTATGACGTATATCCTGTTGGACCACGCCTTAATTACATAGTAAATAAAGAAAAGATTTGGCAGAAAACTTAGAACATGTTTTCAAGAGTTGCTTACCTTACCTTATGTGATATAGTATGCAGTAATTTGTCACCATTTCAGTATAAGTTGCATAAACGGTATTTTGTTAATATATATCAACTCTCGTTATCAATTGATAAAGTCTAACAACCTAAAATAAATATCTAGCTAGTTTCTTTTGTTGTTTAAAGGCGAAATATCTTTCGGCTTATAAAAACTATACTATAAGGTGTAGATCCAGCTAGTGACTCTCTGGCCTAGAAGTGTAGAAGTCTACTTCAATGTTGAAACTACACTAGTATTAAGAAACCCTAAGCTAAAGAACAATATACATCTCATACTAGTCTTCTATTGGTACACAGAGATCAGTTATTCAAACCTGTAGTTTCCCGTATAGGCTACTTATGAAATATGGTCTGAAGAACATAGGATCGGAAGGGTAGAAAATTGCCGATTTAACCTCTATTCTGTTCTAGTTTTACCAACTAAAGTTAGTTCTTCTAGGATGGTTCTATGTCTAGTATAACATGTCTGTTGCTTTAGGAATTTCTGATCAATATTCTCTTGCTCTTGTTATTTGTGTCTTTGTAGATTGTGTACGTAATTTATATATATTCAATTTAATTCTGTTATTATCGTCTTTTGATTTGTGACATGGTTTGTCTTGATGATTTTCAAAATTATTATCAAAGCAAACGTTGAAAAATGTCAAGCTTTTGAGTAAAATCTGGTGTTGTTTTAAAGGTTCCGTTTCTGTTAATTTAAGGTACACAAAAAAATAGTTCTAGGACCCCCCATATCTTATTTAACACGCCAAATTTAGTTTGGCTTTTGTTAAACTGATTGCGACATCAGCTTCAGTTTCACCAACTGGATGACATATTTATTATTTTTGGTAATCAGTTCTGGTTTCTTTACTTAGAAATAGTTGATTTAATAGACGTCTAAAACGTTGCATTATATTTTACATGTTCTCTTTGTTATCACTTGATACAGAGAGTTGATTTATGCTAGCGAAATGTCGTGTATTACATACGTAGACAAATTATGGTAACGTCCCAAAAACTTGATTTTAATAGAATTTAAATTATTGTGTGAAGAAAGTATATAGATTGTCGATTTGTTTTTAAATAGAAAAGTTAAAATTAATTTGATTTTTTAAATTGTTTGTCTTGCAGACCGTTTGTAACATATATACCACATCTTCTCAACTATTGAAACTGTGTTCTCATTGGGTTCTCACTATAGTGAGTGTAGCAATTCCGAGAGTATTTAGCTGGATCTGTACTTCGTATAGTCTTGGACTAGATCTCTCTCTTTCATCTTTTAACCAACACGAAGCTTCTATTCCCACCCTGACGCTATTAGAGTTGCTAATAATGATCGAGAGTTTTAAAAGAGCGAGAAAAAAATAATTGACTCAGTTAAATGTAGAAAATGTTATCCCCGGACTGACTAGATTTACTTCAAAAGCTATTCAAGTAGGGATGAAGGGTGGAAGGTAGAAAATGTATATCACTCATCTCAGAAACAATTATTAATTCTACAGAAATGTGTCATATTCAATAATTATTTCTATATTTTAGTAAAATAACTTGATTTGAAAGTGAGAGGAGATTAAATAATCTAATTAGTTTTAAGGAGTGAATTATAATTCATAAAAAAAAAATCAGAAACGAAAAGTTCAAACGTAAAAGTATCCTTCACTATAAAATTATTAGACTTTGTTTAAAGTCGTTAGCTGTATCAACTCAAACGTATTAATACAAAATTTACTCAATTAAAATTAATTACGTAAGTTTAGTAACGAAATGGTCTTTACATATTAACCAAATATGTTAATGTTCAAACATTTTAAAATTAACTTTCTTTTATTGAACATGACATTAAAGGAACAAATGGAAAGCTTAGTTTAATAATTACTAAATCAAATAAAACTATTTGTTGTTAAGTTTTAATTAAATCCCGAAGGATTGTCGTAAATAATTAAAATTAAAATAAATTAATATGACTAACAATGGTCCTATGTATTACCCCTGGGGAACTCCACACAATTAAAATTACAACGTATTTTTATTATAACAAGACGAGTTTAAAAGCAAAATAAAAGTTGAAATTATTAATTTCTAGTTTATACTTTTATTTTAAACGTAATATATTGCTGTTTAAAAATGAAATTTTAATATTTTACAATGTGGTCCAGAGTTACACAATGATTTAAACAAAATGAATGGAACATAAAGAAGCAAACATTTGAGAAACCTATTTCTGCACTTATTTATAATGAGTTCGGCCTTGACAATTCCGAGGTATTAGAGCTGGATCTACTTCTTTTTCGTGTAGTCTAAAGGGTTAGATACCTCTCTTTCTTCGTTTCTATCAGCTTTCTCTCGAACAACTCTTGTTGTTTTCCAACCTTGACGCTAGTGTTAGGTGTTTATATTTTGTATTGTTTTCTTAATTATTGGATGCCAATGATGACCTAGAAGTTTTTCTTTTTTGACGAACTATTCCATTTTAACAATGGGGTTTTGTAAACAATAAATATTTTACATAACCACAAAACCTCTAGTGTTTCGAAAACTCTACTAATGACTTTGATAATTGTTTTAGAGTAAATAAGTATATATTCCGTACAAAAACAACATTGAACTTTGTTTACGAGTATGCCAATATTTAAATACAGCTTATGTACAACATTAAAAAATATATATATAATTCTTACTCTGACATCGAACCCAAGACAATATGAAAAATTGTAGATCCAGTTATAGGTCCCTCGCGATTGCCTAGAACATGTGAGCTTAACAAATTAATTAATTATTGCATTGTGATGATACTGAATATGTAGCAAGTGCGAGATTATAGGCAAAGACAAAGTTAACAGTTAGAGCGTAAACTGTTTTTATGGAAATGAGTAATTAAATCGTTGTAGGGACTTCGACTCACAAAATCCAATAGTTAGGTGCAGGTGATTTGACCCGAAATTCCTAGTGTTACAATTTTTATCTCATCAAAGTTGGCTTATTGTCTGGACTTTTGTGTTACCTTTTCATTGGTTAATTATTATTATAGTTTATGTACCATTATTAGTGAATATGTAAACACTAATTCACGACATTTCGAGAGAGAGAGAGAGAGAGAGAGAGAGAGAGAGAGAGAGAGAGAGAGAGAGAGAGAGAGAGAGAGAGAGAGAGAGAGAGAGAGAGAGAGAGAGAGAGAGAGAGAGAGAGAGAGAGAGAGAGAGAGAGAGAGAGAGAGAGAGAGAGAGAGAGAGAGAGAGAGAGAGAGAGAGAGAGAGAGAGAACTCAAGATCCGTTGTCAAACGATAAACCTAGATCATTAAAATGAAAACACCAATACCTTAAAGCTATGTCGGAAACTAAAACAAATTTTTTAACTTAAAGGAAACCCATTCTAAAGCTGTGTCTGAGGAGTTAAAACTAAGACTTCAGAAACGTGATCTTAAGGGGGGGGGGACACCAGACATAGGACTGCCGTATACAAAAACACTTTCAAAACTTTGCTATGTTGGTGGTTTTCATTTGTGTGCCATTGTGTACTAGTTTTATTACACCAATGATGGCAAACTTCTAATTAAATCATAATAATAACATGAACAATCCATAATTATCAAATAATTTTAAAGCAGACTTTGTTGGTTATTTTTACTAACTAATCTCTTTTGTAGCTAAGCTAGTAATAACAAAATAACCATCGTCACTTTTCCCAATAATCCTCTGTAAGTGAAGTAGTCCAATATTTACCTTCTCTTAATTAAATCCTTTACGAATCTATGCAGTTTGATTTTTGTTTTTGTTGTTTAAATTCGAACAAACTCTTGGTCACACAAAAACTTATATAAATAGTCTTTACTTATACAAGCAGAGACATATTATAAACTGACCTGATACCCATCGTAGGTCCACGATGCTCATTTCATGGTACAACTTTGGATATCGTACTCCAGTTTTTAGAAATAAACATCTTAGGAACACAAAAACTTTTATTAATTATATAAATAAGCTTTACGTATACAAACAGAGACATGTTATAAACTGACCTGATACCCATCGTAGGTCCACGATGCCCATTTCATGGTACAACTTTGGATATCGAAAGGGAAATACTCCACATCGATGTCGCAGGAACTCCTATAGATCCCATGACTAAGCCATACTACTTCTCCTGTGTAACTTACAATAACATTGGTGTTAATGGTCGCTGAACTGTATTGCGAATCAGCACTGAAACAGAATTAAATAACTTAATATATGGAAATTATAAAATAGTAGAGAGATATAGAGGAAATGGTTAAAGGAGAGAGACGAGGAATGAAGTAAAGATAAAGTTGTATGTATACTATTAATGCTTTGAGAAAAGCGATAGTTGAGACGTGTTCATTTATTTAATGTATAGATAGATATACAAGGTGTATACTAAATAATATTACAAGGTGTATTCTGCATCATATTAGGAGAAATAGTTCGTGCGTGTCTTTTTGTTGGTGTTTTGTGTAGAAATGTTTTACGTGGTAAATTAATTATATATTTGGTAAATTTTTAATTATGTATTTGGTACAAGCCTTTCGTTTGTAACGTTTCACTTATATAACAATTAAGAATTTATTTTGTAAATTTTTATTGAATGGGCGTTTATAATTTAAAATTGATAATACTTTGAAATTAATAATTGTACGAAAAGTTTACAAGATATAAAATATCACGATGGTTTTTTTTTCCACCGTACAAATAAAAACACTAAGGTTTTTTTCTGTATATATGTGATATTATAAAAAAATATGTATATAAGCGGTGTTATGTTTTGCCGACAGAAAAAAACTTTTGTGTAGTTCGTTAAAAGACGAAAAAATAATTGCAAGTGTTTGGTGTTGGAGATATTCAAAATAAATAATTTTAATTTAATTTGAAAATGTTGAAAATAAAGTTTATTCTTAGTATATTGGCACAAGGATACATAAACAATTCATATATTAAATTTATTTATTTGGGCTCAATAAGGTTAGGTTATGACTTTTCATAATGTCTTTTCACCTAATGACTTTTATGATGAACTGAATGTAGTTAAACAAATTGCTGTTAATAATAAGTATGATGTTAGTTTAATAGATAATATTTTAAGAAAAAAGTTAAAGCATAGAGCTGAAAATTTAGTCTACTCTTCCCATAACGAGGGCATTGAAATAGTTAGATATTGTAAATTATCTTATATCAACAGAACTAGTTATAAAATCAGTAACCTTATTTCAACTTAATGTAATCGTAAAGTTGCCTTTTATTGTACAAAAAATGTAGGGAAAATGTTGGTCGATAATAAAGATAAAAAAGAAATGTTAGAAAATAGTGGAGTTTATAAAATATCTTGTCAAGATTGTGACTCTGAGTACATAGGTCAATCAGGTAGATCTATAAAAGTTAGAATTAAAGAACATGTAAATACCTGGAAACATGGCTATAGAAACTCTAACTTTGCTAACCACCTTTTGGACTAGGGTCATAGTTTTGATCCGAAATTGAATGTTAAACTATTACATATAGAAATTTTTTTTTTATATATATTTAAAATTTTATATATATATAAAGCAATAGATTAAATAATTTAGAATGTTTAGAAATAAATAGATCTATTTCATTTAGGCCTATTCTCAACTTAAATGACCAAATTGTATTAAATTCGTATCCTCTTCTAAAACCCATCCGTAACATAGTTAATTAACTTTTATCTACCTGCTAGGTCATCCCCCTAGCTTTCCCGATTTCTCTATTGTATTTCAGTTTCCTGTTACTTATGTTTAAATAGTTGTCTATACCTGTAAATTATCAGTTGCCCGATGATGCCGCAAGGCGAAACAATTGTAGCTCATTTATATTATTAAAATATTTGAAACTGTAAGCTTTTGCTTTATTTTATCCTTCAATACTTATTTCCAAAGTTATATATTTCTTAAAGAAGATGTGTATTTTGTGTGTTGTTTATAGGATTTTCTTTTTTAATTTTAATGACATTCTGACAGATTATTGGACACTATTCATTACACACCCTCTATATTCATTGGAAATATATGAAAACCAATTTTGAAATATGACTTTGGATTGTTTACATATCTCTTTTAGGAAAAAAAAAGTACATAAAGCATTGGTTTACATTTTAAATTAAAACCACAAAACAAAGACCTACAACCAATAGTTACAACTCAGTTTTTTTGTTAGTAGGTGTGTTACAACATAGATGAGTTAGGAATGTATGAAGAAGCTGAATAAGCGGTCATCAATTTGTTATTTGGTAGAGAGTATAATAGGATACTAAGTCTTGCATTTCATTCCCAACTGTTATTATTTTTATTTCAGATGTGACGTGTTTTCTATGTAATGGAGAGAAGCGAGAGGGTGTAGAGTGAGAGTATACAACAAAAAGTCAGGTAGTTCCTTAAAACTAATATTATTTCGAATTTTATTATTATAAATAGCATTATTCAATATTTAGTAGTTTTAAATATTATTGTCATAAATGTAACTTTTTTTAAACTAACTAAATTTTTGTAAGATATTTATTTAAATTAATAAAAACGAAGCTTCAAGAGGTTTGAAATGGAATTGTTACTAATGTTGTATCTTAAAACATTTGACTAATTTTCATGATTTATCACACATAATTAGAACTCGAAAATATGTCGATTTACGAAGGCAGATTTTATTCTTGATCAGCTTATTGATTATAATTCCAAATAAAATAAGCACATAAGAAATTACAAACCTTAAAAATTTAAACCATTTGAACATTCGTAAAAATAATAATCACAATTTACAAATTTTAAACAGCTGATTCATTAATCTAACTATACAATCAAATCCGCCACAATGTATGTTGAGTGACTTACAAGCCTATTGCAAAGTTTTATATATTTTAGATTATAAAATTATTGCAAAACACAAACTCTCTCACAAAGTGAAAAACATAATTTGTCTACAATTGTTGACAAAGTGGCATTTTGTTCGTTTAAATTAGTTTGTAAAACAGCTGATTTATCAACAGTTTCACTTTGCCCACTCCGAATGGCAACCGAACAAAACGAAATTTAGGTTAAGTTTATTTGAATTGATTTATAATATACAGGAAATGTCCCGTATGTAGGTCAGATTAATTCTTACATGTAAAATAACACAAATAAACAACAAAACAACGTTTTAAAGTTGAAAAAGGAAGTAACTTTTCATGAAGATGATTGACAGTGTATGTACACGGAGAGTATTTTTTCGTTTGCCGAGTTTTGATGTTGGCAATCCCGTTTCCTCAACAATACACCTAAGTTATTTGTAATATTCATAAATAACCTCAGTTTTGAAGTGAGAACTTCTACTCAGTGTTGATGTGTTGTTTAGCACTACTGCTATATTTTGTGTAGTTAGTTTTAAAATATGGACAGTTCATTTGAAAACCTGTCAAATACCCCGCCTAAATTATCGGAAAAAGCTAACAACGTTGTACTAAATCTCCTTCCTGTCAAATCAAGGGAAAAGTACGACCGCCAGTATGAACGGTTTTTATTGCCAAAATAACAACTGTAGACAAAGTATAATGTGGAATTCGTGAGCAAAGTGTCTTTTTTAAACTCGATAAAATTGACGCACGAGGCTTGCCGAGTAAACATTTTTCTCTCGTTTAAAAAAGTGCCACTTTGCCCATTAGTTGCACAAATAACTATTAATTAGACTTATCAAAATGTCTGATTTACACCCTAAACTATATTTTATTACTTATGAATTTCTATAATGAAAACCTTAGCGTGTGAGGGTTGTTTGTCGTATATTAACTAAGAAATCTCCTCTGATCTATTCGATGACGTTTGATAGTGACAGTTTAATATACAGTTTGTTTTGTTACCAATTCAACCCCGACTTAAAACTTTTTGACTACAGTAGTGATAAGGGAGGACTAATTAAAAAACATTTTCGTTCGGCTGTTTTTAAGTAATTTCATGTTTAAATATATGAACGTCTCTTGAATTAAAAATATAGTGTGGTTTAAAAAGGAATTTAAAACATTAACTTTATAGTTACAAAGTTGGTTTTGGTATCATTGTATAGCTTTGATTCACTTACCAACTGGCACCTCCGCAAGTGTTAAAGACCTGAAATGTACTCATACATATTTGTTTTCGCCATTCTACTGATTAATAATTAGATATATTAATAAGACTTACCGTCTTAATAGTCTATGTTTGTATGTAGTTATATCACTACGGCCGTTTCGGCTATTCAGCCATTTTCAAGTGTTATGCTGGGTTTTCCCGTTGTCTTAGTGTAAAATTATAATTTGTTTTGTGTCGTGTGTTTGTAATTTGTGATTTTAAACTAAGACAACGGTAATACCCGCATAACACTTGAAAATGGCTGAATAGCCGAAACGGTAAGTCTTATTAATGTATCTAATTAAAATGTACTGTTGGGTTGCTAGTAAGGAATTTTGTGCGGAAATGTTACTTCAACTGATTGAAAACCAAGATATAATTGCAAACATAATCATCAGTGATGAGTCGACTTTCTATGTAAGTGAATACAACTGTCAGGATTGGAGCAGGTAAAGCTCAAAATCGAAAGTCTTTTGTGCCTGCAAGAGCAAAGTTTACATCTCTTTCTTTCTTCAAGAGAAAATCAACAACGGAATAGTGTACCTAGATATGCTGGAAAACTTGTTAATCCCACAGATTGTTGAGGACGACCAACAACTACCAGCAAGCTGCTGCACAACCACACTACCTCATTAACCACTTTCTAGGTAACCTGATAGGTCGAGGTGGCTTGATTCCATGCCACCTCATTCACTAAATCTGAAGCCTCCGGATTTTTACTTCTGGGGATTTATCAAAGATAAAGTTTATAAAGCACCCATACCGGCTTCTCTCGCTGAGTTTAAAGTAAGAATCTACGCCACAGTTAAAGAAGTTACGCCTATCATGTTGCTGTGAGTTTGGCAGGAAATCTACTTTAGATGGGATGTCTGCAAAATGACCATTTGAAGTTACATTCAATCTAACTAACTATAAGGTAAAAAACTTGATGTATTTTACTACAAAATTAAACCGGAACCAGCTCTGTAAATAGTCTCAATAAATTTATAAAATTGTAAAGTCCTTTTAAAGCGCCCTTTTATACAATACACTAGATAAAAACTTTGATGAATTTATGTTGAGGTACCAAAAACGAAAGAATATGGAGTCTCATAAAATTCAGTTCACAATCAAACATGTTATAATGAGTTATACGGGTTTAATTTGGTTTTTGTTGAATGGATGAGAAAAACTAAATTTTTTTAAATTTTTACTTTTTAATTTTTTACAATTTGAATTTAGTTAGGATATAAATATAGTATTTGTATCCATTTTGGAACTTATAACACCAATTTAAACAACCATTCTTCAAAAAACTGCTGGTTTCAAATGTGGAAACCCTCCAAAACATTTACATAAAGTTTGACTGTAATTGATTGGCAAACATACGATTGTATTGATTAAATCGCATTAAATCTTAATATTATCAAGTGGTAATTGACATTCTTTCATTATTTTAGGAGTTGAATTTGGTTTTTTTTGTGGGGAAATAACCATTTTTTAGAAAATAAATGATTTTCCTTCCTAATTTTTTTTCCTTGTTCTAAGTTTTTTAGATTTTTCAAATTGTCTTATCTAAGAAAATACAGAAAATACTGTTTTTGTTTTTGTTATTTTATTATAGGATAGAATTTGCTGATGTTATACCAAATTATCTAAAACATTTTCCCGTTTTTTTTTTTTTTTTTCAATCTTTCGTTAGTAAACAAAATTAAAATAAGTTTATTGTTTATAACAATAAACATTCTACTGTCGA
This sequence comes from Aphrophora alni, assembly GCA_963513935.1. Lineage (NCBI taxonomy): Eukaryota > Metazoa > Arthropoda > Insecta > Hemiptera > Aphrophoridae > Aphrophora > Aphrophora alni. The sequence goes on along the minus strand of OY740768.1, from coordinate 1,840,138 downwards.
AATATTTTTTTTTCTAGAATTCCAAAAGTTATAATTCACTCCTGGAGATATTTTGAAGATTGATACTAAAAATTATTTATTTGGACTACTTTTCAAATTTTCATAACTATAGGGACACCACTTTGGCTGTAACTGTGTAAGGAACATATAGATGAAATTTCAAATAGTCAAAAGATTTTAACCGACAAAATGGGTTAGTAGGTTTTTATCAAATTTTGGATTTTATTGAAATTTCTATCTGTATACGTAACCAATTTTGACATTAAAAAAAAAAACACTGAAAAGTCGAAAATAATGTTCGTCCTTCCAGTGATATAAAAGAAAATGAATGGAAATTATGTGATAAAAATTATATAAATTCTCGTTAGATAAAAACGTTAATAAAGAGCTGCATGTTTCAATTTTTACAACTATAAACACCCAAAGTTTAAACATAAAATAACTCACTTGTTATAGAGAATTGTATCAGGCTTCCATACCCGATTAAAAGGCACTCGTATAACTCGAATTCCTGCAAAGTCTGAAGCGTTCCATTTCAGGTGATGGTCTTTCCAAATCTGTGTTAACCAGCAGTTGGTCGTCAAAATTTGGTTCTTCTCATCCTAAAGAATACATTTCAATAATATATTTCATTTTATTGGCAAATAAAAAATCACTAACATGAGATGAATTTGTGGGATTTGTTACGACAGATGTTTTCTGAACGTCTACTATATGACTCTGTTTTAAGGTTCAGGATCTCAAAATGATATTTTTTAAAAGATTAGTTTATTTAGAACAATTTATTTGGGTTGTCTTAAACCATTTAGCTACTAGGTCCAAATGTAATGGTCACTGTTATCACCATTTTACTAGTTCTCTGTTTGAAGTTATTTGTTAATGATGGAAGTTCAATTTTATTATTATACATTTTTCGGACATTTGCCATCATTTGTGTTAAAAATCAAAACACGACGTTTCGGGAATAAGAACCTTAAGGTAACTTATTATTGTTCTTGAAACGATATCGGGTACACAAAATATGTATTTGGTATTGAATTAATTAGTTAGACACTGTTTACTGTTCTGAAGAGGTTAAACATTTTGTGAAGGATCGAAATTAAAAACAATGAAATCGAAATATCAGGACGTTTTAGAACTGATTACTCGGCCATCTTTAAGGCCACTATCGTGTAATTAATTGTTACTTCTGCCAATTCGCGAGTATGGAAGGGTAACAGCGAATACAAAACGACACACTACAACCACCCCTATAGATTTAATTTAATATTGTAAATTAAAGAATACAATGCTGTTAATTGTCATGTAATTAAGTTAATCAATATTTAACTAATTAAATTACTACAATGCAAAAGTTAATTAGATTTATGACGTGTCTTTGTGTCGTGTAACAGAACTGTAGGAAATCGGTGTCAATTAATAATCACATTTTAATGACTGGTTAAATTACTTACTCCAGAATTCATTAGTCACAGAATAATCTGTGACAAAGGTGATCTATGGGTGGAATAATCTGTGGTAATGATTTAGAGGTAGCATAAAGCAAAGTGTAGTTTGCATATCTGGCAAATTACACGACTAATATTATGGTTGAAATTATTTAGTTACTTTACTCTCTTCTTTATAAAATGTAAATCTTATTTTATGCACGTGTAATAGTGCGGAACAATTTACTACAAAAAACTACATTTAACTCAATTTATAGTAAGGTGAGTTAAACTATACACTTATCAACTATACACTTATCCATTCATCAATTTATGCTTTCATCGATCCATCTATTTATTTACACATATAATCAAGCATCCGTTCAACTATCTATTCATCCATATATTTAAATCAATATAACTTTTGTTCCATCCATTCATTCATCTATCGTTACAACACACCTGCTTTCTCTAAACCCATTCATCCATCCATCCATCAATTCACTCATACAATAAACTACTCATCCGTTCGCCTATCCATCTATCATGCAACTTTTTTATCTATCCAATCATTCAAATACACATCTATATATCCCATTAATCCACTCTCCGTCCTTTCATCAGTCTATATACCCATCCACAGATTTACTCATCCATCTTATCTATTCCTCGTCAATTCAGTCTTCCATCCTCCGATTTATTCATCCATCCATCTCACAATTCATTATCAAATCATCTATTACCCCACCTATGATGCAACCTCTTTATTGAGGTAAACGGTAAACCTCCCTCTTTGTTGGTAGCGTAAGTGATCAGACTACTGTTTATATTTTACTAAATTTTTTGTAGATCATGATTCAAAATTTGTTTTATAGTTATTTTACACCCTTAGGGGTTACTTGTAATGAGTAGGGGGTTTTGCATGCTGGATCTACACATTTTTCTTGTAGTTTTTGGTTACACCCTTCCCTTTTATCTCTTCTATCAGGTCCAACAGTTGACCAACACTTGTTCTCTTCCCACCATGACACAATTATAGTATTCGAAGGCTTAGTGTATTTATTTTAAGTAGTTTTCATCCATTTTGATCACTCATTACATGAAGTATAGTGTACGATTGGTAAAAGCAAATTTGAAACCTCACATTTTTATTTGATTTTCACGGTTTCGTTTAGAAATTGACAAAATTATTTTTGACATCCCGTCTGTCGTTGTCTTCTTTACGTAAGAACAATAGTGGTTGTAAAAACTAGAATAGGAAATTAACATAAGGTACCCTGTGCTCAAATTTAGAACCCTATTGAAATTCAGAAAAAAATCGATTTAATAATGTCAAAATAACGACTATTATAAACAGTTTTTTATTCTCTTTTCACGTGTTATTCAACCTATAACTAACTCAATTAGATAAAAATGTGCAGATTTGAATTCTGAATGTAATAGTACCAACCCCATATCTCTAAAAATAGTAAAATTATTGTTAAAAATGTAATTTAGAGGTCTAATCTCCTTAGAAAATGCGATATTAGTATAGTTACGATATAGGACAGAGCGAGTCACCGACAAAATTGTATAGTGGGGGGGGCTTCACATGTGTGCAGAGCTTTGAGGCCCGTCTGATAAGTATTGAGAAACTATAGTCTGTATACAGTAACTTGGCGTCTGAACCCTTGGCTACCTGCGAGCTGCCGGAACCGCCCCCCGTTGCTCCCTTCCTCACCCAGCTGTTTCAGTGATGAGTCACCTACTAGCGTTATAACTGCACTGTTTAACGTTTTTATGGGAGTCACAATTTTTAATTTTTTTTTAGCATAGGTAAAATGTTTATAAAAATATAAGCAAATTGATACTAAACACGACACTATTCCGTTTGTAAAAGCCGCCAGTAGAAAGCTCTTTACACAGCTACTATTTGCATAATCACATATTTATTATTTACATGTTTACGTACTATTTACATACATTTGTGTCGTGTTTGGTATATACAATTACGAGGGTCAGAATACCTGTGTAACAACTGTTTTAAACAAACCTACCCTACTGGATAAGACCTCTTGACCTATCAATATTACAACGTGTTATGTCAAAGTATGAAATTTAAAAAAAGTTTTTTGTAAAATTATAAATATACTTTTTTAACGTGTTATAGTGTTGACCCAGCATTGTGGGATCAATTGAGAAACTACAATAACATGTAGTGAGCTCTTGTTGAGAGTAGCGACGGGAATTCCATGTGTTTACATCACATGTTTACCGTTTACCTTTACACCTCATTATGTTCTTGCTGAACTCTACCCTCCGCAACATCAACGCTCCACCTTAGCCTGTCCTCTGCTCGCTCTCTCCACCTCCTTATCTTTAATGTATTGAGATCGTGTTTAACATCATCAATCAACCTCAATTGTGGTCTTCCTTTCAGTTTCCTCTTCCAGGTCGTTCCACGAGAACTCTTTGGGAACTCTACTACCCTCCAAACTCTATAACACACTACCTGACTAAAAAGCCGTCAAGTTTAGGCTCTTAAGTGCTATTAAGTCACAGCCTTTAGTATTTATATTAAGCAGTTCATTGTTTTACTTTCTTTTTGATTTATGGAAACTTATTAAAATATGATCTCGCAGTTAGTGATATTTAAGCAGCAGTTGCTCCCACTATTACTTCTGTTTTGTCTGTTGATTGGAACTAAAGATTGGAAGTGTTTATAAATTGTAGGTTGAAATTTAGTAGGCCTACAGTTTCATAAAGTCTATTGTTTTCATTTTTCGAGAATACAGAATAAAAATAAAACGTAAACTAGATATGAAAATGCTACAACTGTGCCGTTTCTTGTTATCTTAAAATAAGAAATATTTTGTTAACGTCATATTTCACACATCATTGCTAAAGTGAGGTAATAACGTTGAGGGGGTGAGGGGTGAAGGGTGAAAATTGATTAGCACGCATTATCTCAAGAGTGAGTTTCTTCCCATGACGCAAAGTGGAATGGAGGTTCTACGCAGTGACTACCAAGACATGCTTAAGTGGTAAGGGTGAAATTGAGGTTATGCCACACATTTATGAAAATTGCATTTAATTAATACAATTAACAAGTAGAGCATAGATATAAAATTAGTTTTTATAATTAAATTTATTACAATAACATCGATATGCACATGTTAAATGCAATAGTTATTGCTTCTTCTTGATAAAATTCTTTTCGTAATTTGTAACACAATGTTTTGTCAGATTTTTTTAATGAAAATATTACTAGTTTTGGCTTTAAAGATTCTTCATAAATATATGGATATATTTAAATTCCATGCGGTTTTTCAGAAGTTTATTGCGTTGTCAGCACATAGAGTTTCCGTCATTTTCATAACTAAAATTCGCTACTAAACGTAGATCTTCCGAACTCACGATGAAGGGTCAACACTGTAACTTTTTATAGACGTTTCAAACACCAAGCGAGAGTGCTAGCTGCTAGAACAATCACAGACTTACTTGTTACTTATACTTTATTAATTTACTAAAATTAGCACCGAAAATTGTATTAATTTTCAAAACGTGACGTTATCAATATCATAACCTTGTTTTCCTTAAGTATTTTGCTGAAAAATTAAAATTAAAAAAACGAAAAGTTCTTTGATATTATATTTCAAAATACACTATCCTATTATAAAACGAATTTTTATTTGATTTTCAGTTGATTTATATTCAAAATATTTTTCTAAGTATGTTTTAGTACTGGAGCAATTAAACATAACTTACCTTGATTTTATGACTGTTGATATATTTATATAATGACAGCAACAAATTGACATGTTTTTATGGTTGAATGTGAAGTCTTTAAGTTTACTATAGATTACAATATTAACATCAAATGAGAAAAATCGTAATTTGGACAAAAAGGGGATTTAATCGAGGATTGGGTCTTCAATAGAAAGAATTTTACCTTTCGGCTATAGTGACCCCTCAATCAGTATTAATTATTTACGCGAATGGTTAGGTAATTTTTTGTTGGAAAAATCAAGTTCTTATAACTGTAATAAGCATCTTAAGGTTTAAATTAATACTTAAGCTGTTTTTTTTTTTTTTTTTTTAAATTATCAAAAACAAATCTCTAGATAAATTAAACTGAACTCTAAATCAGTTATAAAACTAAAATAATAACAAACTGCATTATAGTTTTGAAATAAAATGTGTTTGGTATTCATATGGCCCCTGCAATAAACCCAATTAGGCTACACACTTGACGAGGCGGCGTGCGCAATTTTTTGATTCATGCGATAATTAGAGCAGGTTTGCTCAGATGCTGTTTTGCAATTGTTGAGTGTGCGTGTTACAAAAAAAAACCGCTTACATATATATATTTTTACGCTTTAACCTCAATTCACCACTTTATTTTAAAAGGACACTGGAGTATTTGTGTTTGTGATCTTTTACTTCCAGCTCTGCAGACCAGTCCTGGCCAGGAATCATCATAACATCACACCACAAGGTAAGATCAACATTCAATTAATTATTTCAGTGTCTGTTATCTAATTAATATTATAATAAAGGTCCTCCGGAAGTTAAAAATAAAATATTACACCAGATTTATACCCCTTTTGTTCAGCGCTGCCTGAGGCGTTAAAATGACGTTACAAAATGAATCTACAAAATTAAAAAATCACTTAAAAATAATAAATATGTATATATTGGATAGTAAAATTAATTAGTTTTAACCTAACCTAACCTAACTCTACTTACCACGTCTATGATATGATGCAGGGAAATACCAAAAATGACTTTGAGAGGTTCTGAAGAGTTTTCAGCAGGTCTAACGGAGGCATCGTAGTTAGCCATGAGATAGCGCGTCAGTCGATACTCTTGCTCGTCAGCTAAAACTGAAACATACAATTACCAGTGAAATAGATATATTGCTTCCTTTTAATTACAAAATACACTTTAGTCACTACTGGTATGGTTGTAAGATATTAACTGTTGGAAATACTACAGAGGTTAAAGTTAGTAGGTATATCCCTAGGAAAATGTGCAGCAGCTTTCCAGGCAGAAGCACTTCAGTAAAGTGTTAAACTGTGTCTAGCAAGAGGATTCATATTATAGTAAAGTCAGACAGTGAGGCGGCTCTGAAACTCACACGAATGCTCGTCTCAATTGATGTGGAATTGTTACCACGCTTTGGTTAAAATTTCGACCCTCAACTAGGTAGAAAATGATGGATGCCTGCCCAAAGTGATATTGAGAGAAATTTAAAGGTTGGCGAACAGCTCAAAACCCACTTATTGCTCTACAACCTGTAGGCGGGATAAGTAGAAGTGTGGCCAAGTTCAGCCTGACAAGGTGGATAGAAAAATCTTTATATGTCTTAAATGTAAACTCTTAAACTACATAAATAAAATCAGAATCTCTTGATATATGTAAGAACTCAAAACAGACACAATATAAGGAAGATTTTGAACTTTATGACAGGACATGGCGCTTTCAAGTAATACCTGAAAATCATGCGACCTTTACAAGGGGGGCTTAGATTCAGACTTTGACCTAACCTAACCTAACCTAACCTAACCTAACCTAAACTAACCTAACCTAACCTAACCTAATCTAACCTAACCTAACCTAACCTAACCTAACCTAACCTAACCTAACCTAACCTTTACAAGGGGACTTAAATTCAGACTTTGACAAAAAATCCCTAAAGAGCAGATTTTAGTATTTTTACTGTAACTCGAACGTTATCGACAAAAACGTACAACATCATTTCTCGATAATTATCTACAACTGCCGAGATTAGACTAAAACCAAAATAGTTTTGCATTGTGACAATTTTTAATAACAATAAAAAACTTATAATTTCATAAACTTAGTTTTAAGGTAAACAAATATCCCACCAACTACTTTTTATTTCTAATGTTACATTGGCGCTAATAATCCTACATTGATAGAAAATCATTATTAACATATTTGAACACTCACTGCATCAAAATATGAAGATTTAGATTATATAATGTGACAACAATCTGATTGAGAAAACACATTTAAGAAGAATACAACATATCGATCTGTAATGGCAAATCAGTAAGAAGGTTTCATGTATCATTTTTTAAACAAAACAAGTACAAAGTAATAAAAATGCAACATTGTTTGATTGTAACTCTACCTGTTGTCATTAGCGAATGAAACAGGTCAAATCAACTGGGAAAAAAGAACTACATACTACTGAAACATAAGTGAGCAGAATCGATTGTTAACTTTCAAAGAGTACCTGATGTTTATAAGGGATTTTGTTTTAGTAATATTTATTTCAACGAGTGTGTCAGCTGTAACGCTCTGTAACGATGATCCTGATGGAATACACGTGTCGTTACAAACTGTAACACCTCTCGTAACGTTAACTCCAAGTACAATATTCGTGAAGGTGATGGAAAGAAGGAATAATTCCGAACTGTGCCCAACAATTTTAAACTGATTCCATCACCTCACCACTATCTCATGTATATCATCGATTTTTAATTTCATTTTCATGTAGCCCTTGATAAGAATAATGTGTGTAGCAAAGTTGATTCTTAAATTGAGCTTCTAAATATTTTGTTTAAATTATTTATTTTTAATGAATTAATCTTATCCTAACCTAACCTAACCTAACCTAACCTAACCTAACCAAACCTAACCTAACCAAACCTAACCTAACCTAATATAACCTAACCTAACCTAACCTAACCTAACCTAACCTAACCCAACCCAACCTAACCTAACCTAACCCAACCTAACCTAACCCAACCTAACCTAACCTAACCTAACCTAACCTAACCTATTCTAACCTAACCTAACCTAACATAACCTAACCTAACCTAACCTAACCTAACCTAACCTAACCTAACCTAACCTAATCTAACCTAACCTTTACAAGGGGACTTAGATTCAGACTTTGACCTAACCTAACCTAACCTAACTTAACCTAACCTAACCTAACCTAACCTAACCTAACCCAACCTAACCCAACCCAACCCAACCTAACCTAACCTAACATAACCTAACCTAACCTAACCTAACCTAACCAAACCTAACCTATTCTAACCTAACCTAACCTAACCTAACCTAACCTAACCTAACCTAACCTAACCTAACCCAACCTAACCCAACCTAACCCAACCTAACCTAACCTAACCTAACCTAACCTAACCTAACCTAACCTAACCCAACCTAACCCAACCTAACCTAACCTAACCTAACCTAACCTAACCTAACCCAACCTAACCCAACCTAACCTAACCTAACCTAACCTAACCCAACCTAACCTAACCTAACCCAACCTAACCTAACCTAACCTAACCTAACCTAACCTAACCCAACCTAAACCAACCTAACCTAACCTAACCTAACCTAACCTAACCTAACCTAACCTAACCCAACCTAACCCAACCTAACCCAACCTAACCTAACCTAACCTAACCTAACCTAACCCAACCTAACCCAACCTAACCCAACCTAACCTAACCTAACCTAACCTAACCTAACCCAACCTAACCTAACCTAACCTAACCTAACCCAACCTAACCTAACCTAACCTAACCTAACCTAACCTAACCTAACCCAACCTAACCCAACCTAACCTAACCTAACCTAACCTTATCCTATTTTGCGAATCGAACATTGTGAAAAGAACCGTAACTCAACGAGTGAACCAATTTCAAAACATACAATACTTTGAAGGATTCATTAGCGAACTTGCATTACTAAATACTAGAGTGCAATATGCAGTAATGCAAGTTCATCACATAGTAGTGTGTAAGGGTTGGTACTTTAGCAACCACTACTGTAATTACAGAAGGGTGAACCTCCCCTACTGTGAAGGGTTGATTGATTAAGTTTCAATATAACCTGCAATAGATTACAAGTTTCAATTTCTGTTTATTTAAAATATTTTAGAGGTAAGTTTAGGTCATTATTGTTCAAGTAGGTGTAAATTTGGAAGGTCGTCTTTTGTTGGAGAAATTTTAAATACATATTTGTTTTTAGTATTATTTTATTAATAGTTTAGTTATTTAAATATTATAATAAACAATATAATATTGTCACAGTCTAACTATTTGGTTATTTGATTATGTAAATTCAAATTTGATTTTCTCACTAACTTTAAAGATTTTAATACAGTTTTATTAGAATGTAAATTCTATTGGATTTTGATTTTCTCAATAATTGTAACGATTTTGAGCCTGTGTTACTAAAAAGTTTTTTTTTTTTAATTTGATTTTTCCAGTAACTCTAACGATGTTGATACAGTTTTACTAAAATGTATATTTTATTTTATTTTCTCAATAATTTTAACGACTTTTACTCTGTTTTCCTAAAATATATATTTTTTTAGATTTTCTCAGCAACTTTAACAATATTGATACTGTTTTACTAAAATCTAGATTCTATTGGTTCAAGAAAGACGTTGGATAGTTACCTCGCAAAAAAATAACTGCAACGTCATTTGGGAAATCAACAAGTACTGGTGTTAAAAGTTGGAATATCTCAAAACTAAGGTGTTAAAAAGTGTTGAAGTGCGAAGATTTATAATTAAAATATATTTTAAAACCCAAATTAAAATCAATTCAATTGATTTGTTCGAAAAAATATAAATAATGTATTAAAATATTCACAAATGATATTAAATTTACGAATAAAAAATATAACTTATGTCTTGGCCACATTCCATTGGTTTTGAATATATAGGAACAAGATTCATATTTAAACACCCTACATAAACACAACCATTGTGCCGTAATACTACAACAACAGTACAGATATTCTAATCTAACAACAAGTAATGAAAAACTTAGTTGAACTCTTGCACAATTTAGAGATAAACGTCTCAACAAGTTGTTTTCAATTTGGAATCCAATGAAAGTTTATGACAAAGAGTTGCTTTGTGGAAAAGTGGAGTGGGCTTTACTTATCAAACAGGAAATAACTTTAGTTGAAGCTCCTTTTGGTTTGACAGAGAAACTTGTGTTGAAAATGTAGTAAATGTGCAATTCATTAAAATTTATTAATTTAATAGAACAGTACACAGTTGGTTTTGTGAACAATAGAGTTTGTTTTTTGACTGTTTAAGTATAGAAAAAAATTAAACCAAGGGAGTCTAAAACGTAGCACGACGTGACAGAAAAAATATCACCGAATTTGTATCAAAGAGAAGAAGTCCAATGGCGCACAAGAAATGTATCTTCAATATATGGGTTTTGTGGTTTCATTTCAGGGAGGAATTAGGGCTTGTATACGACATGCTGTGTTATAAATGGAATGTTAGTTTAGAGGCTATATTTTCTGAGCTTCAAACCATACCATGGAGATGGATTATACACTTTGTGTGTAAAATCAATGATAATACCACAATTAGTGTACAGGTGCACAAAACACTACTTATAAAAGTTAAAAACTTATAGGTGAATTGCTCATAACATTACAATTACCATTATTAATTTTGCAGTGATTAAAAGTATTATTTTGTATCGTTTGATGTATCTAAATGTTTTAATGGTGACGGTATTCACCCCCACTACCTTACTTCAGTTCAAGGTGACCAATATTTGTGTAAACGTAAAGGATCACACTCTTTTTTGTATATATATATATATATATATATATATATATATATATATATATATATATATATATATTATTCTAATTTGTATATATACAAGTTACATGAATGTTATTTCAAGTTTTAAATGAAATCACAGGGATAACTCATAGCTTTTTGCCTTATACAAATATTGTCACAATATGGATAATCTCGAGTAGAAACCTTTGAGCTTCCTACATTATAATAAATCAAATGTACAAAGGTGGAATAGGGAGGGTAGTTACTGTAATAATAAAGCTATCAGATCTACTCATATAATATTATTTTGCTATTAAACGTAAAGTTATTCTCGTACAGTTTTAGTAGATTACGAGATTAAATTTTTGGAATCTTGTCTAAAAGAAAAGTTGTACGAATTATTTTTCAGATGGTTAAACAAGTTTTTAAGTTGCTATTAAATCTAGAATTTGTTTAAATATCAGAAATATTATTTGAGACAAAGTAAAAATTATATATTTTATAGCGTTTTCTAATAATTAAAACAGACTGCCAATGGTTTGTGTTTAATTGTTTTTACAGTTAGCATTGTGCTGATTTAAAAACGCTGCTAATTCTACATTAAATTAAGAGCTTGTTATTATATTTATTACTTACATTTTGTTTTTATCCTTATAAAGCAGAAGATAAGGTTTGTTTCATTTAAGTTTTAATGTTATGATGTCCTATTGTTTTTAACAAACAAAAGGCAGTAAGCTGCGCCCTTTAGACCAGATTGCAATGAGCATTTTAGATTCGTTCTTATTTATTACTACCTTTTGTAAAAGTTAAAACAAAGGGCTGATATGAATTTGTGTTTATAAACCTAAAGTAATTATTATTTTTTAAATACAAGAAATTGATATTTTCATTTTAACCTTTTTAAGCCTCTATTTATAAATTTGGTTTTGCAATTATCACATATACGAAATATATGATGCTATTGTATGAAAAAAAAACCTGTTGTGAAATATACTAACGATAAAAATTGTGTTTAGAAAAGTGGATATCTGTAGTCTGTGAAGTCCTATATAGCCATAACTAAATAAAAATTCGTCTCTAGTTGCATATAACAAAAATACATCATTTAATTTATGAAAATAGAGAGTAAATTGTATATTTTCTTCAAATTTAATATAACTTGTTATCCAAGGACTCAAAGTTGACGATCAACATTTCAATCCCCCTCTCCTCCAATGGAAAAGAAGTGAACAGATGGTCCTGTTGTAAATATTGGAATATTTCACTATCGTAGCAAATTTATTAAATAAAAGTTTGGAAAAATATAAGGGTGTATGCATTAACTAATTTGGTTCTAAACATAATTTTCAGTTTGACTTTTACTAAAATATAGTTTTTGAAATAGTGTAGATTAATTTTTTACTTAAAATAGCACAAAACACACTTATTTTTGCTGACTTATACAAATGAATAGACATATACTAGATTTTCTCTATTAGTATAATATTGCTGTTTATACTATTGGTATCATATTCTTTCTTTTTTTTACCAAATTTGGTACGTGCGTCTTAATAGCTCTAACAATATCTTACATCGAAACACAAGATTGGTTTTTAACCATTATTTGTATGGAAAAATTTATTGTGCTTCCATGATGGAGAATATAAAAGACGAATATTGTAAACGATTCCCAAATGCAAAGATATAGGTCTATTGAATGCTTTTCAAGTATTTTCAACGTGGAACATAGAACATTACTAGGATAGCTTATACACGTGAGCTTCGTATTAAATTTATTCCATGTCAAAAATAAAGTTTTAGATAATAAGAGTAACATGGAAACAATTACTTTCTGATAGTCATGTCATAAAATTATCGACTTTTTAAACAATAGAGATTTTAAACTAAACGAAATTTCATTTTACTCTACAAACTGGATTCTTACGAACAGAATTTAAAATTTACCCATTTTTCACAGCTCTTACAAGACCTTTTAATTTCAATCAACCTCCAAACACACATTGTATATTTTAAAATAACCCAGAAGGAACAGTAAATCAAAATAATTGGTATGTTCACAACCCATTTGAGTGTTATGAAAAATATTTCTCAGACCTCATTTTTAAAAATTGTCAGGTTGCCATTTTGGATTATAACAATGGAATTACGTTTTCATTTCATTTTATTAATTCAGTTGTCAAGACATTTAAAGTAATGTATCGCAAGACTTCTTTAGTATTTGATCATCAAAACTCTACCGAAGAGAGGGTATTAAAGTTATTACACCAAAACACCCCAACTAAGATTCCCAAAGTTTGAATTATTATTCCTATTGTTAACAAAAATAAAACAAACTGTGTCCATTCCACATTATTTACTCTTAGTTTGATTGATGTTTTTTTGTTTATGACCATAAAAAATAAAGTTTTTATTACAACAGTAATTCATCCTTAGTTACCTGCTTTATATTAACTCACATTTTCAAAGTAAGTATAAAATTATTTTATGAGTAATATCTATGAAGCGCTACAGATTACATCTTCCTGTTATATATTTTATGTTTCTATAGAAATAAACTAAAGACAACCTTTAACCCTTATACAAGATGTTTTGTATTTCTAATCGTTTTACACTTCATTAACTGTTCGTTGCTGGATTTTTGTATCAAATATTAATTAGCGTCATTAATTTACTACGGGGAAGAAAATATATTATTTGATCAGCACTTGTTCCATTCTTCACTCCGAAATAATTACCTCTTTGGATACTACATAATATCCACGCTATTTACGTGTTTGTAGGGCACATGATACACCTCATAATTTCATAATGTTCCACACAACGCTTTTGAAACTCGTTTTATAAAATAACGAGTGACGTTAAAGTCTCCGTCAAAACTACTCAAAATGGTGACAATATATCTCAACAGACAGACGTACCACAGACAATTTCTTTTAGGTGTTTTTAGTGGCTACTAAATAGTTTGTTATCCATGTTTAGTATTATCTGTTTTGCTTAACATATAGCCTCCTAACCTCTGTCACTGAGATGCTCAATCGTCTTAGGATTGGTTGGTGTAGTAGAGGAAACACTCACCTCAGTGTTAATGTGAGTTTTGTACTGTGCGTTTCAAAAACATTTAGTTTAGTGTGTCGTGATGGAAGGTGAAAACAGCTGATCAATCTCTCTGAATCGCATAAAATGTGTATAGTTTTATAAAACAAGAAGCCGATAATGGAGGAGCTCTTAAGTTAACTAAGTTACAAACCCTCTTAGCACAAGTAACTGGTGTTTTTGTTAATTCGATAAAACAAATATTTGCAGACTTGTAGGTCTGCGAGCATTGACGACTTCAATCAATGTGTAGTGAGAAGGACTGTAAACGATTTTCCCTTAACGGAAGGTGAACGGCCAACTTTAGAGCCCTTACTTATGGTTTAAATGGAAAAAAAACTAAATTTAAAGGAGTTTATGGGTTTTAATAAAGTTATTAAGGAACTAGGATTTCGATTGATAAAAGCAATTATTACTAAAAAAATCAAACATCCGTGACATGAGAATTAATTATTTAAAACTTTTAACAGAGTAGGAGAAAAGAAGGTCAGTAATTTAGATGGATGAAACGTGTGTTTATTCAAGACATATCACCCCGAAAGCTAGGAGACATGATAGTGGTTCTCTGGTTTAGTGTTTCTTTTAAAATGACCCTGTGATGATCGAAACAACGACTGTTCATCACCAGAAAAGGTAATAAATTTTAATTAATAATTTGAAAATTAACAATATCTCTGGTTAGAAACTTTATCCAATTGGTTGTAAATCTGAAGGTAAATGCCATGTTAAAACAAAATTGAAAAACTTTTTTTTGAAAATAAACATCAATTTTTAAATTTAAAAACGATTTTTTAAAGTTAGAAAGTTTGTTCAATTGTTTGTAAACAAACATATGATAAGACAAGGCGGCAACATGGTGATAGTTGACACCGGAATAGAGCTGAGTTAATCTCTTTATCAGCAGTAGTAGTTATGACATCAGTTCTCCTCCCGCCTGCAACTTCTCCAGACGCGCTTTATGAAAGTCTAGGTTATACGAACGGACTGTACTTAAAAACCCTTGACAACTTATCGTAACAACTTGTTATATTTATTACGTAAAATATTTTTATAAAGCTAAAAGGTTTTTCACTTCACTTTTAGCTTTATGACGGTCTTTTATGTTTTAACACAAAGCTTTAGCCCAGCTTGGAATGGAACCTTTAGATTCATTTGTATTTATTACTAAACTTTTATCATTCTAAAACAAAGGGATAATGTATGCTTGTGTTTTTAAACTGAATCCTTACGTAATTATTGCTATTGTGTAGGAGAAACAACCCATATTTATTTTCTTTTAAACCATTTAAAGCCTTATTATAAATTTTCCTCTTTTTAGGACAAGGGCACCATTTTAAATCCTTGTTACAAAAACACAAATATATTTTTGTGATAAAAGCGTGAATTTATTTCTGTTTGAGAAATTAAAATATGTTTGAACGAAACAAGTCATATATTTGTGTTAACATGCGGATTGCCTAATGTGGGTTTAAAATGTTACGGTTTTAACCCATTATCCTTAGATAAAGCCAAAGCAACTATTGGTGGACAAATCTGGCTACAAAGGTGTAACTCGATCTGTTGATCATACTTTACTTAAAAGCCCTTCGCTGACTGTTGTGCCAAAAATGATTTACTATACAGGGTGTAATAATTTAGTTCTGGAATACGACAAACAATTACAAAACTTCTTTAAATTTAAATTTGAAAATTGCTATACTTCTGTTAAAGCAAAGAGTAGAATTTGTTTTTTATATTTTTAAAATTTTGACGGCCATCTTTGAACCGATTTCTTTAACTAACTTTAATGCAGGAAATGGTCATGAGACACATTTCACTACTTTCCGATTACAAAACCAATGCTACAAGCTGTTTATAAATCTCAACTCTTTTTCATGATATCGACCAATAACTTGTTAGATTGGAACATATTCGGAGAGTTAATAATGTAAAAAGTGACGATAAAATGAAGGATTTTTGTTGTTTTGGATTAAATTTTAGAAATTTATATGTTTTGAAGTGAAAAAACGTTCTGAACCAAAATATAATATAATGTCAACGCGGATATACAAAACGGGTTTCATTGATTTACCACCAAAAGGCTGTGGAAAGAAACGTCACCTAAATCTCTGCTAAAGTTACTTACAAGATATTGGTTTCAAGATGGCCGAAAATATGGTCTTCTTAAACCAATATATTGGTTTAAAATTAACAAAATACGAATACACAGTAATATCCGAATTTGATTGCTTTAAAATGTCCAAACTTAGAATTGTGCAAATGTACAACGACTAACATTTCAAATGTGATAAAATATGGAATCAGAATGTGTATTATTAACTATATTTTTAATTAGATCTTTAGAATGTTGTAAGTATATAACAGGTGTCCAACTTAAAAATAACATGAAAATTTATAAATTATAAAATCGAATCAAACAATAAAAACATAATTTTAAGCAAATTATCTTCTCCAATTACCTGAATTTGTTTCTAATTAATAAAGTTTAGGTTAGGTTTGTTAATTTTGGTAAGCCAGATGTACCAACATACAAAATGAAAACATCACTAACCGTTTTCGAAGGTTGCTGCCAATTTACAGTGTGTTAATAAAGTCTCCCTATCCCCACCATAATTTTTTTAACAAACTAAATAGAACCAAACGTAAATTGTTTAACTAGGTCATTTAACGTTTCTCAGCTTGTAATGTTCCCCCTTCCCCTAACAAGAGAAATTTTAAAATTGGAACCCGTATCTTTTGACAGGTCAAATTAAAAGGGATAAAAAGACAAATTGAACGGAGGCCACGAAATAATTTTTGGATAGCCTCAACCAAAATGGCGGCACAAAATATATTTCAATTTATTAAAAATTATATAATTGTTAAGTATGTGAAATTAGAACACTAGAGTTTAAAAAAGTTCCCTAGACAAATTTGAGAAAAGCATTCAGCGTTGGACTGAAATTTACCTATCCTTTCAGATCATATTCAAAATACAAAAAAGCACCAGGTCATGTGAGATATCAAATGGCTTATTAAGGCAAAACTAATGGCGCAAATAACTTTCACTTTTAACTGTATTAAATATATTATTTCAAAATGTAACATTATCAAAAATTGAATTGGATTTGTAGAGTTAGTATTATAGTTACACTTCTTATTCAAGGTTGGTGTGTTGTGATTGCTTAGATTACGTGTTAAATCTCATACTAGGTGTAAAAATAAAATAAAACTTTTTGAAAACATCATCCAAATTTTGAAATAACGTTTTTAATAAATCGACAATTTGAAATGAATTTATTCTTTCTCAAATAATATAAATATCTTTAAAGTAAATCAAACAGATATACAGAAAACAAATCCTTTTTAGACACATATTTATTAGAAATTGTTTTATATTTTATGATCAGAATCAAATGACAAAGTTCCTGACACCCTGTTTTAGTGGGTAAACCCGAAATTTAAAATCTAAATGATTTAATGTTTTATGAATTATTTTTTAATTTATTGCAATGTTATAAGGTAATTATTGTTGACATCTGCGGATGTTACACCGGGTCTTTTGACTTTCCAAGCTGAAACTGTTAAAAGATTCATTTTTCATAAGAAATCGCCAACTTCTAAGAACAAAACTTTCAAATAGCGCTCGCTGTGTTGAAAAGATTTGAAGTTATAATAATTAGTGTTTAGGAAAAAAAGCAATTCTAAAGTCCTATACTTTGGAAACGAGAATAAATTATTACATTTTGTACAGAGCGCTTAAAACTTTCAACTTGTTAAATGTTTGAACACGGAACAGAAAGTAAGGTTAGGGTCAATCTCCTGGGAAATCTTGATCTCTAACATACAGTCAAATAATAAAATAATTTATACATTAGTGTAATGTAATTTCTTTTATGTCAAGTTGTTTAAAACATGGAAAGTAAAGAAAACTAGAATAAAAAAACAAACATTTAATTTGATCAAATAAACGAAAAGTCGTTGAAGTTTGAAGTTATTTGCATGTCAAATTACAACCACACATATCTTAGAGACTATAAACCTAACCTAAGCCAGGTAATGTGTGGTCAGCATATTGAATTCCCGTCGACATAATTTTCACTATTGTAACTGAAATTCTTACTCTAGATGTTGGACCAACACCTTAACTTTTTGAGTGGCCTTTGTCACCTCAAAGGTTGGAGGTGACAATGCTAGCCACTTTTACAACTATGGATTGTTCCATTATCTTTACTAATATAAAACGAAATGATTATTGTTATATTTTGAGATCATAAAAATATAAAAAGAAAGTATTTCAAAAAGTGCTCGAAATTTGTAAATTTTATAACAATAATCTTATTATAAAATAAGATTTATAAAATTTTTAAACTAATGATCCTTTTCTTAAAACAAAAGTGATCAACTTTGAGGTTGTTAAATCTAGACAACTAGATAGAGAGATTGATATTGCGTTTGAACTGAGAAGTTAAACTTCTTGATTTGTTACCAATAGTAAACGTGGACTATCATTTACGATGTACGACTGCCTTACCAGGGTTGACTATGAATCCCATCCTCTCTCAACACCACCCCACATGTACTATAAACAATCAAGGGTATTTGCATAGCTTTATCCATAAACCCCTACTTTATTATTTCAAATAACCTAACCTAACCTAACCTAACCTAACCTAACCTAACCTAACCTAACCTAACCTAACCTAAACCAGAGATTAAAATAAAGGCTAAAAAATGCCCCGAGCGTTGTTAAACAGGACATTGACATTTTATGCTTTAAATATCAATCCACCGAGAGGTTAATAGATATTACTATTCTCAATTGAATCCTTCTTGGGCCCGAGTGTGGCGTTATTAAACGTTCTCTCCATTCCATATTCACAAAAACACCTATGGCTAGCTCCTTCAGTTCCAGAACTCAATGCACCATGGATAAGAGTTGATATAGTTGTGTTTTAAAAGATCTGTCATTTAATAACGACCTACTTTTATGTTACTGCGCATGCGCACGTGTGACATAGCTTTGAAACTTTGCAATCGGTTTATATTATGTATACTCACCTATTTATTATTAAGTTGTATTGTTAACGTGTGTCATTATTATGAACTTGATACATTCATGTTAGGTGGAATGATTAATTTTTAATCAAATAAAACGTTACCACTGCAAAGAGGTACATGCACCACTAATTACTTTCACACGGTACTTAATTTCCCCACAGATATATGGAGAACAATCTGCAATTACTTAACTAGAGGACTCCCTGGCGGGGGACCACAGGCGCACCTTGTTGCTCTTAATTCGTGAAATGTGTTTTGTCTGCATTAATTGTAAAATATCATGAATATAATAATCCCCCGACGTTTTCTGTTGGGTTGATTAGTTTGTTGTTTTCCACTAGATTTTAACAGATGTTTATTTTCACAAAGTTACACAACAAATTCTACATTTAGTTGTTTTTAAACAAATATAGTTTTTGTAGTTTTTTTTTTTTATTTGGTATTTCGATTGCTTGTTCGTTCTGATGTGACATATGTTGAAGTTCGTTAAAAAATCAAATAGAGTTGAACAGTACTGAAACATTACAAAACACGAAGCCAAATAACAATCAAGATTTCGTTTTTTTTTAATTTACAGAGGATGCTGCCATATCACTTAAACTCTAAATTTTTATGAAAGAAATAAAGTTAAAATAGAGTTGAACAGTACTGAAGCATTACAAAACACGAAGCCAAATAACAATCAAGATTTCGTTTTTTTTAATTTACAGAGGATGTTGCCATATCACTAAAAGTCTAAATTCCTATGAAAGAAAATTTCCCAAAACCATTAACAACAGAAAGACCATAGTTTTGTTTCAATATCATCTTCAGATGTACAATACACACTTCAGAGGTTTTTATTGTGGTTTTGGGGGATGTTCACAACAGTGCTCTAGTGATTCATATGATCTAAATTCAAATTTTAATGAAATAATCTAATCAAAATTTGCTAAAACATTAGCTATAAAATCCCTAAAACAATCTGTTGGTTGCATCAACCCTAAATATATTGGATATGTCAATATGAGTACTTCTCAGGAGCTTACTTACATCTGTGACAATCCCGTGGCAGTATAGCTAGATCTACATCCTTTTCAATCTAATATTGTGATATATTTTTCTTGACCTACTTTTTTCTCTTTCTAATCTGACTTTATTAGTGTATTCAAGTGGTAGGGGTTTCTTTCTTCTATTTCAAGGGGAAAAAAATGTCGATCTATATCGACAAAAAAAGGAAGTAAAGAGCATAAAATAAATACTTTTTGCCCTCAAATATTATAATAACATAAGGGTTGAGAGAGGACAAGGATGAGTTAGAGGGATATAACCCAAGACTACATTAATGAAGATGTAGATCCAGCTATTGAACTCGGGATTGCTGTAATCGTACTCACTCTTGTGAACCCCAGAGGGTAATGGTGAAAGTAAGATAATTTTATCACGATGCATGGTGGTGGATTTCAATATCCGTTGGTGACATTGTAGAAAACAGCCTTTGGTTACACCAAACAGGAAGTCTTATAAAATTCACGTATTAATACTACCGACTGTTATTGGGACAATGTTGTGGGGAAGAATATTAAATGTATTGAAAGAAAGCCGATTCATTATTTATTATCAGTTTTGTTTCCAAATTAATCAACAAATATATTCAATGTAATTATTAATTTAGGTTAAAGACGTGTTAATACTGTAGATGATGTTGCAACCTATCTGATGCAAATTATATTAATTAACCTCTAAATCTGTGTCTTGACTTAATTTTAAGTTACAACTAATAAAGTGAATATGTTAATGTTAGAACTTGTGTTGAAATTACAACGTGTTCAAATTAAAAATAATAACAAAACCAAATTGGAAAGGTTTTTATACCAATATGTGCACAATTAAAACTACAAGTTAGTGATTTAGGTTCATGTTTATTTTCTATCAATATTTCAAGTACATTTAAATTTTATTTGTATATAATGTTGAAAGGAAATGATATGAAATCCCAAATCATAATTTTATTTTAAGAAAGTTTTCTTTTAGTGATAATTTTGTATATTTTTCTTGTGGTCGATGTTTTAAATTTTAACAAAATCCATCACCATATTTTATTTTTTCGGATATTTGCGTGTGTTTATACATACTAATACACTAAGTTTCGAGAGTATAAATCAACTCTCGTTATCATGTGTAAGCTAGAGCATTAAAGATGAAAACGTCAACATAGCCTCGTACTTCTTTTATGTTCTAGTTTTAACACGTAATAATGTTTATTAGTTTTCATACACACAAATAATATCAAATTTTATATTAACAATATAAACATTCGATCAAATAACTTTAGAAACCAAAACGTATTTTTATTGTTGCAAAGTCTATCAACATATTAATGTGTTCACAACACGTAGACAGACATAAAGGCATGCACGCACACATTTGGAATAAACCTGTTAATCTGATACCTGTAATAAACCTAAAAACGTGGAGATCATTTAGAATTTTGTCTCAACTAATAGGCCTAACACCCCTTTAAGTTAATCTCCTCACGATTTAGATTTATTTATTGCACAGCGTACATTGTACTCGAAGCAATGTGTTTTCTTAATGCGGTTCTACCTCTAGTTTCTGTTATCTATTGTTATGTTTAATTGTATTGTGTGAGTTTTGTTTGTAAATCTGCTAATTTACGCAATTCCAATTCTAGTTATTATGAACTATCGCTGTATTTGAATTAATTTTCCTAACAAAATCCAATGAATTAATTTAGCATCATTTATTTTTCGTTATACAAATGAGATGTTTCAGTTCTCTGTGTGCTTTAGTAAAAGCTCAAGAAGATGCAATTTTGCTCAAATTAAAAATGTTTGTTTAATTTTATAACCTACTGAATAAGTTAGTAATCAAAAACATCAGTCTGTAAACTTTAAAATGGAAGCAAATTATAATATTTTTAAATGTGTTTTTATACAATAAATTTTAATTGAACGTCGCCCAAAAACCTAGAACCAAATACTTTTGATGCCACAATTTTATTTTCACGGCATGAAGAGGGTTATTATTTAAAACAAAATTGTCAAAACAATACCTCGTATTTAGAAAATGAGGGATGAGTCATTTAAGGTACAGTTACACAGCAGATGTCGGAATTTTAAACCTATATTGCTGAAGTGTGGTATATGGACAAGGTTTACAATAGTCAAACATTGCTGAAGTGTGGTATGTAGGGATGATTTCCAATATTACGAAATTGCGCAATTGTGGTGTGTAGGCACGGTTTACATTAATCTGACTTTGCACGAGTGTGGTATGTAGGCATGGTTTCCAATATAGTCAAACATTGCTGAAGTGTGGTATGTAGGGATGATTTCCAATATTACGAAATTGCGCAATTGTGGTGTGTAGGCACGGTTTACATTAATCTGACTTTGCACGAGTGTGGTATGTAGGCATGGTTTCCAATATAGTCAAACATTGCTGAAGTGTGGTATGTAGGCATGATTTCGAATATTACGAAATTGCGCAATTGTGGTGTGTAGGCACGGTTTACATTAATCTGACTTTGCTCGAGTGTGGTATGTAGGCATGGTTTACAATAGTCAAACATTGCTGAAGTGGGGTTTGTAGACATGGTTTCGAATATTACGAAATTGTGCAATTGTGGTTTGTAGGTATGGTTTACATTAATCTGACTTTGCACGAGTGTGGTATGTAGGCATGGTTTACAATAGTCAAACATTGCTGAAGTGTGGTTTGTAGACATGGTTTCGAATATTACGAAATTGCGCAATTGTGGTGTGTAGGCACGGTTTACATTAATCTGACTTTGCACGAGTGTGGTATGTAGGCATGGTTTCCAATATAGTCAAACATTGCTGAAGTGTGGTTTGTAGACATGGTTTCGAATATTACGAAATTGTGCAATTGTGGTTTGTAGGTATGGTTTACATTAATCTGACTTTGCACGAGTGTGGTATGTAGGCATGGTTTACAATAGTCAAACATTGCTGAAGTGTGGTTTGTAGACATGGTTTCGAATATTACGAAATTGCGCAATTGTGGTGTGTAGGCACGGTTTACATTAATCTGACTTTGCACGAGTGTGGTATGTAGGCATGGTTTCCAATATAGTCAAACATTGCTGAAGTGTGGTTTGTAGACATGGTTTCGAATATTACGAAATTGTGCAATTGTGGTTTGTAGGTATGGTTTACATTAATCTGACTTTGCACGAGTGTGGTATGTAGGCATGGTTTACAATAGTCAAACATTGCTGAAGTGTGGTTTGTAGACATGGTTTCGAATATTACGAAATTGTGCAATTGTGGTTTGTAGGTATGGTTTACATTAATCTGACTTTGCACGAGTGTGGTATGTAGGCATGGTTTACAATAGTCAAACATTGCTGAAGTGTGGTTTGTAGACATGGTTTCGAATATTACGAAATTGTGCAATTGTGGTTTGTAGGTATGGTTTACATTAATCTGACTTTGCTCGAGTGTGGTATGTAGGCATGGTTTCCAATATAGTCAAACATTGCTGAAGTGTGGTTTGTAGACATGGTTTCGAATATTACGAAATTGTGCAATTGTGGTTTGTAGGTATGGTTTACATTAATCTGACTTTGCTCGAGTGTGGTATGTAGGCATGGTTTCCAATATAGTCAAACATTGCTGAAGTGTGGTTTGTAGACATGGTTTCGAATATTACGAAATTGTGCAATTGTGGTTTGTAGGTATGGTTTACATTAATCTGACTTTGCTCGAGTGTGGTATGTAGGCATGGTTTCCAATATAGTCAAACATTGCTGAAGTGTGGTTTGTAGACATGGTTTCGAATATTACGAAATTGTGCAATTGTGGTTTGTAGGTATGGTTTACATTAATCTGACTTTGCTCGAGTGTGGTATGTAGGCATGGTTTCCAATATAGTCAAACATTGCTGAAGTGTGGTTTGTAGACATGGTTTCGAATATTACGAAATTGTGCAATTGTGGTTTGTAGGTATGGTTTACATTAATCTGACTTTGCTCGAGTGTGGTATGTAGGCATGGTTTCCAATATAGTCAAACATTGCTGAAGTGTGGTTTGTAGACATGGTTTCGAATATTACGAAATTGTGCAATTGTGGTTTGTAGGTATGGTTTACATTAATCTGACTTTGCTCGAGTGTGGTATGTAGGCATGGTTTACAATAATCAAACATTGCTGAAGTGTGGTTTGTAGACATGGTTTCGAATATTACGAAATTGCGCAATTGTGGTGTGTAGGCACGGTTTACATTAATCTGACTTTGCACGAGTGTGGTATGTAGGCATGGTTTCCAATATAGTCAAACATTGCTGAAGTGTGGTTTGTAGACATGGTTTCGAATATTACGAAATTGTGCAATTGTGGTTTGTAGGTATGGTTTACATTAATCTGACTTTGCACGAGTGTGGTATGTAGGCATGGTTTACAATAGTCAAACATTGCTGAAGTGTGGTTTGTAGACATGGTTTCGAATATTACGAAATTGTGCAATTGTGGTTTGTAGGTATGGTTTACATTAATCTGACTTTGCACGAGTGTGGTATGTAGGCATGGTTTACAATAGTCAAACATTGCTGAAGTGTGGTTTGTAGACATGGTTTCGAATATTACGAAATTGTGCAATTGTGGTTTGTAGGTATGGTTTACATTAATCTGACTTTGCTCGAGTGTGGTATGTAGGCATGGTTTCCAATATAGTCAAACATTGCTGAAGTGTGGTTTGTAGACATGGTTTCGAATATTACGAAATTGTGCAATTGTGGTTTGTAGGTATGGTTTACATTAATCTGACTTTGCTCGAGTGTGGTATGTAGGCATGGTTTACAATAATCCTATATTGGACAAGTTTGTAAACCCGAAAAATTGGTCAATATATGTCCCAAATAAATTATAAATTTCAATGATATTTTTGGTGATGTCTTTGTACCTGTAGATCTTACAATCTCCCACAATAACTATTTTAAATCACCAATCAATGTTAACAAACAAAATGTATTTAAAAAAAAAATGCAATTTAAGTAAAGGCTAACGTAAAAATTAGAAAGAAAAACTACAGCAGTAATAGTTATTGCTTGCTGGTAGAGAGAAAGATAACTACACAAGAAATGGAAACATTTTGGTAACAAAACTGTAGAGTTAACATGGCACGACGATAAAACCTGATTTGTTAGGATACTGATCCAAACTAAGTTTATAGCATCATAAGACACCTTTAAACAAGACAAAATGTATTATTCAAACAATTAATAAGACTGTAACCGTACGCTTGTTAAGTAAGCTGGAAGTGTGAGCACTCTGCTTAGTATGCTATCAGCGCTTGTAGAAAGGATCGTGTTTTAATCTCCGCTACAAAATCCTGATCAGGATTATTGATTTCCGCGACGGAGGAAGTATTAAAATAATCTAAACAATACTAACCTGATTGGATGCGTGATTTGAGATTTGATATGAGAAACGTTAAAATATAGTTGTAATATCACTCCTATATTATATTAGAAAATAATTTAGTAAATTTTCAGGAAGAAAATAAATAAAAATCTAACCTGGTAAATGGTTTCGTAATATTGTTTAAATCGCACTCAAAAAAAGAAATAAAAATTGAAGTATGAAAGTTTTATTAATTGTTTTATAACAATATACCTTATAACAAACACACAGAACACAATTCTCACAAAAAAAATACGCCTAAGTATCAGACGCGTTTCAACGACAAGGTCGTCCTCTTCATTGATACAAACACACAACACTCAAGTTATAGTTTGATTGGTGTAGCTCGTCTATCACTGAAGAGGACGACCTTGTCGTTGAAACGCGTCTGATACTTAGGCGTATTTTTTTGTGACAATTGTGTTCTGTGTGTTTGTTATACTGTATAATTTTTGTCATAAGTCAAGCTCAACATTTAATATAACAATATACCTGTTTATATTTTGTTGCCATATCAAAAAATGAATGGGGGAGGAAACCCCAAAATTATAATGTACATACGTACAAGTGAGATTTTTTTTACAACGCTTATGTTCCGTAAAAAAAAAGGGGGGAAAAAAAGGAAGAAAGAAATGACATGAATTTAATGTTATATATTTATGACATTTATACCATAAAGATATTCTTTGAATTATAAAAGTCAACATTCATTCTTTGAACTTTGGAAACGTAAGAACTAACTCAAACATGCTTTATCCGTAGGACTAAATGTTCTCGACAACTCATACTGAACTCATTTCATACAAAGTTCTTGTTTTTTTACGTGATAACAAGTCCTTTCAATACCATTTGCGTTGTGTTTATTTCCTACAGAAAATTATTCAACAAGGATAACAATGCTTTCTACAGATTTGATTTTACTCGCCTCGTCTACTTTTATGATGTATCAGAACTATTCCTAGAGACATTCATTTCATTACTCTTATTTTATAGATATGAGATGATTAACTGAAAAAAGTATCTATAAATAAATTGAGTTAAGTTTTGTTATTTGATCATTTTTAAAGTCTGCGTGAGATTAAAACTAAATTATTGGTCATCATATTAAGTTAATAAGCGTATTTTGACAGAATAGAGAGTAAAAGAAATATATAATTAAGGCTTCGATTTATAAAATCTAATTCTAAACGTATTTATCATTTCTCATATTACATACATTTTTTTTATCTACTTCTTTAATTTTTTAAAAATTCTTATTTAGGTTTTATTATTGATGAACCAAATTGTTATTCCTTGTGAATTATGCACTAAGTCATTATTACATGTGACAGCTCGAATGAAACATAGTATTCTACGAGTTTTATTCCCAGATTGTACCAAAACAAAAGAAAAACATTAATTTAGAAAATTGTTTGATTTTGTTAATAATAAATTACTATATTGTACGTATAAGAGCAAATTATATTATAAATTTTGAAAGAAAATTTTATGAAATAGTTTCTGAAAATACTACTACAAATTTAGAGACTGAAAACACAAACCACACTGTTTATATGAGGGGTTTATATAACTATTTATATTAGGTGGTAAATGTTTGGATTTTTTTTACATGGAATAATAATTATTTCTATAATTACACAAATGCCTGAATGTAACGACTATTGAGGAATATATCTTAAAATTTTTACACAATTTGTTGGAGTAATCAGAAAAAAAATTGTGCTCAACCTGTTGTATTACGAATGTTTTTTCCAGACTACAGTAATAAACCTAAAATACATTAAAACCTTTACGTGCTCAGTACTTGAGTTATTCCATTTTCTTAGTTATTTCATAGCTGTTTTGAAATACGTAACTAATATAGCTATTTTGAAATACTAAACAGCTATGAAATAAAATTAATATTACGAACTGTCAGTCTGTGTGTATCATTGTACTGATGTATTTATAATAACAGTATATTTGTATTAGATACATTTTATAAAAAACATAGTTAATTATATTACATGATACAATGATATACACAGAACTAAAGGAAGGAGGTTTCTTTCCCCGTATATTGGGCCTCAGATTCCTCCAAAATTTGTTAAATTATGGAGGGGGGTTCTAATAATTTAAATTGTACAATTTAGTTAGATATAAGCTATACAGTTATTCAAATAAAACATAGGGTGTTGACACTATTAGAGGTCTAATTATAACCAAACTTTTAGTGTACAAACATTTCTGTACACTCTATTCCAAAAATTTGGAGAGGACGACAATAGTAGGACAAGTTAGGATCCCAACATCTAAAAACTTGTTAAAAATAGGAAAAAAACATACAGTTCCATTTTGGCCTTTCCTAGTTGAAACTGTACATAGTTAATGTACAATGTAGGGTTTGGACACATTTTTTTAATCATTGTTTTACTAATTAACGTACATAAATTAAGGTGTTGACACTTTTAGTTAGGATTATATATATAAAAAAAAACTTTTAGCGTACGATAGGTAAATTCTATGATTGTTTTCTGCGTGACTTTAGAGTATCAAATAGATACAATTCTACATTTGGAACCGAAAATTTGGAAACAGGATTAGAAAAAATTAAAGGTAAATTTGCAATAAACATGTTACTTTTTTCTTTTAATTATAGTAATAGTAGACCTTACATTATGCCACAAGTGTAAAATATTAATGGGTTTTCCGCCATTTACAATAAAACGATCAAAATATTTTTATTGATTCGTTCGCGATAAAAATCAAAATTGTGAGCTTATTTAGTTTTAAGAAATTTTAGAATGGACGGTTATGGTAAGTCACGTCGTTTTACACTGTTCTAATGACTTTCATATGATGGAATTGGTGTTAGAGTTTAGAATTTTGTGACTAATTTTTAAATTTTAGTCTTTTACTTGATTTACAAGGTATGAATTGATTAAAACAATTAATTAATGTAGGTTGAAAAAACACTCAAAAAATAATATTTTGACTAAATTTGGTTTTAAATCTACTGAGTTACTTGATAGAAAATATTTCATTTACACAACATAGCTTAGTGAATGCAAAGAATTCATTAGTTGTCAGAAATTTGAATTATCAGTAGGGAGATTTATTCATACGAATCATATAATGATAATTTATGTTAACTGTCAAATTTATAAATAATTAAAAAAGTTCTTGTAGTAAAGTTGTCGAACAAAATTTCATAAAACGTTTACAGTTTTGACGATCTAATTCTTATGTGTAAGTTGGATAAATGAATCTTATAACCTGTTAATTTTTTAAATAAAAAAAAAGGAAAAAAAAG
The DNA here is from genome assembly GCA_963513935.1 of Aphrophora alni. Lineage (NCBI taxonomy): Eukaryota > Metazoa > Arthropoda > Insecta > Hemiptera > Aphrophoridae > Aphrophora > Aphrophora alni. Next base: position 1,811,290 of record OY740768.1, on the reverse strand, counting down.
ATTATACTACAGATTAACATGTATCTTTTCTAAACCAAAAATTAATCAATATGCCCATGTAAACATGTGTAGACGAACTCTGTAAAAATACAGTTTCAGAAAATCTACTGTAAACCAACAATGTAAATAATTATCCACCAAAAATTTATAAACTCTTTAAAGATACAAGAAGATAAACCCTGTCTCTATGTAAAAGCATACTTTGCCCATAAAACTGTACAATAACCTTGGTCTAGTTTTTTAACCTATCGAAAGATTTTCAACCAAAAGTCTCGTTTTGTACACATTAATTTTTTTTTTACATTATTAGTGTCGTTTCTTTATGGATTTTTCATTCGTACGACAATTTAAAACTGACACTATCTTCTACTCTCATAAATATATTATCTCATAAGTTACATATTTAATTAATATATATCATAATATTAAGGTAAACCGCTCTTTTCCATAAAATATACCTCCGTTACCCAAAATTTGGTAGTGATAACCCTAAAATGTCTAGAGGCTAAATCTATTATGTTCAAACTAATCCATAACCTCCTTTTCTGTATAACTCCTTTTCCAAAAACTTGGGGTATACCACCATTTAAAATTGATGGGTATAAAACCAAACTTAAAATTTACAACATATTGGAACCCAGAAGTTACCCAAATTTTGGAGGAATCTGGGGCCCATTATACGAGGAAATGAAGAAACCCCCTTCCTTTAGGTCTGTGTGTATCATGTTATATAATTAATTATGTTTTTATAAAAAGTACAACAATATTCTATTATTCTAAATACATCATACAATGATATACACTGACTGACAGTGAGGTGTTGTTATAATTATTTGTAATATTCAACTTCCCAAGTACCGTTAGCCTCTGCTACCAGATGTTTTCTTCAAAAAGGTTTATGACGTGGTTTAACTATGATTGGCTGATCCACCTGAACTGAAGTAGGGAGGGGGGAGATTGTCAGTTTAGTTTTACAACTTTTATTTTATTTTGATAATATTAATTTAGAACCCTCCGATGATGGTAATTTGGTTACCAAAATGTACATCAGGGAACTGTAATAACAAAGGCCAATAGTTTATTTGTGTTTTGTTTCTGTACCTTGTGGTAGTGTTTACAATTGTAAAATTCACTACAATGCTCATACTTCATACATTTCTATCTAAATATGAACAATGATGATAAAGAATTAATTAAGTGTAATCTATCAATCAAACATAAAAATATGTTATTGTTGATTTCATCCTAAGAACTGTTTATTGTTAAATAAACTAATATTAACCTTATTGTACGTCTTTAGTCAAATCACATCGACATGTTACGCGCATACAACTTGACTTTTACTTGTTTAACCGGCGCATACTTAGCTACTTATATAATGTATTTATCCAATGTTGTGGAGTGTGTAAATCTCATTGTGAACACAGATAGTATGAAGCAGTGTATTGTACTAAAGAGAACTGTTATGGTCACAATAAGATAAAGCCTATGGGGTGGTTTGAAAGTTCCTTATCCTATATTTTTGCACATTTATATCATATTGTTTTTTTTTTTTTAAATACCACCCATTATAAATGTATAAAATTAACATTTTAAATGATTATGAGTTTTAGGAGATCACGATGTAGGAGTCAACTTCAAATATCTTAATATAAATGTGGTCATGTGAATATCGTTTCAACGTCTTCCTTTTTCCTAAAAAACAGTAGTTGTATCAAAACTGAAATAGTTTTTAGCGTTTTCAATACACCCTAACCTAACCTAACTTCACCTAACCTAACCTAACCTAACCTTCTTTTTTCCTAAAAAACAGTAGTTGTATCAAAACTGAAATAGTTTTTACCGTTTCCGATATACCCTAACCTAACCTAACTTCACCTAACCTAACTTCACCTAACCTAACCTAACCTCCTTTTTACCTAAAAAACAGTAGTTGTATCAAAACTAAAATAGGTTTTACCGTTTTCGATACACCCTAACCTAACCTAACTTCACCTAACCTAACCTAACCTTCTTTTTTCCTAAAAAACAGTAGTTGTATCAAAACTGAAATAGTTTTTACCGTTTCCGATATACCCTAACCTAACCTAACTTCACCTAACCTAACCTAACCTTCTTTTTACCTAAAAAACAGTAGTTGTATCAAAACTGAAATAGGTTTTACCGTTTTCGATACACCCTAACCAAACTTCACCTAACTTAACCTAACCTAACCTAACCTAACCTAACCTTCTTTTTTCCTAAAAAACAGTAGTTGTATCAAAACTGAAATAGGTTTTACCGTTTTCGATATACCCTAACCTAACCTAACTTAAACCTACTGATATATTGGAATTCTGATATTTTGATTCAACCACTTTTTTTCATAAACAAATACTATGTTAAACGATATGTCGCGTGGCCCCTATCTCATTACAACTTTCAACTTGACTTCCAAATCCTAAACCTACTGATATTTCTAAAACGGTAAAACGTTTTACAGTTTCGATTCAACCACTGAAAAAAGACGGTGTTAAACAATTTGTCGCATCTATTAAGATTTTTGAAGTAGACTTCTACATACTGGACCTAGAGTGATCCTTTAATATTCCCTAATACCTAAAAAATTACAGTTTTTACATATATAATTGGTTAAAACCGCATTTTTAATTTTTTTATTTTGTGCATTTTTTATGAATTATTTATATTAAAAAATGGACAGTTTTTCGTAAATATTCTTTAAATTCTACGAATAAACCTTTGGAATTTAGAAGAATGTTTTAATTTCATATCAAGAATGCTCATTTCCAAGTATTGTTTGCCAAGAAATAAACGCCCGACAATTCACTTCATCTGATGTTATTGTCTTTGTTTTACCAACTGTTAGGTGGTAATGAATTGTCATTATTCAATACTGTTTGTATTCAGTGTATTACTTCTGAAAATTATTTAAAAGTATGAAAATGCTTTTACGGAATTGATTTGTTTCGTTTCGTCTAGTTGTTTAGCATTCCAGAACTATTTCTAGGCAGCTACATTACCTAACTCTCTCTCTCTCTCTCTCTCTCTCTCTCTCTCTCTCTCTCTCTCTCTCTCTCTCTCTCTCTCTCTCTCTCTCTCTCTCTCTCTCTCTCTCTCTCTCTCTCTCTCTCTCTCTCTCTCTCTCTCTCTCTCTCTCTCTCTCTCTCTCTCTCTCTCTCTCTCTCTCTCTCTCTCTCTCTCTCTCTCTCTCTCTCTCTCTCTCTCTCTCTCTCTCTCTCTCTCTCTCTCTCTCTCTCTCTCTCTCTCTCTCTCTCTCTCTCTCTCTCTCTCTCTCTCTCTCTCTCTCTCTCTCTCTCTCTCTCTCTCTCTCTCTCTCTCTCTCTCTCTCTCTCTCTCTCTCTCTCTCACTCGTGTAATGGTGATCTTCATGGTTTAAGAGAAACAGTCTATTATAGAATATTCTGAGACTAGTTTTGTTACTAACCGTAACGTTCAGACTCATTATCAACACTTAACAAATTGATCTTGAGAAATCTCATCTCTTGTTCAACTGTAGCAAACTTATTGTAAATAGAGAAGAAAATCTCTTTTGGACTTGGTAAGGTAGAGAATAGATCTGTCAAACTTCTCGGCGTGTATTTTGATCCAAAACTACGATGGTAGACTCACACAAATAATCTGTGTACGAGATTTGCTAGGGATACATTTTTTATTGGAAAGTTAAAATTGTATATCAGCCTGGATTTGGCGATAAAAGTTATTATACCTCTTTTATATTTAGGAGGAAACTGTTTATGCAGGTACAAGACAGGTTTTTATATAGCAAAAAATGTTTCTTAGATGTATTAAAGGCATCACTGACAGTAAATCTTGAAAGTCACACTTTGTTGAACAGGGTATACTCATTGTGCCTTGTTTGTTTATCTTGTACTCAATGTTAAATAATGTAAAAGAAAATTTGTTTAGGGAAGTAATGCAGATAATTATCTTACTAGAAATATTGGAATAGTTTATCCAGACTAAAAGGTTAGTTATACATCTCTTGGTGGATGGGAGGTTGTCAAACTTTTTAATAGATTGCAATTAAATGCAAGAACAGTAAATAGTAAGAAATTCAAATTACACATTGAAAAATACTTTAAAAAGATAGCATTCTATAGCATAGAAGATTGTGGATTTAATAATTATTATGATTTTATAACTGTATTTTATGATTCTTGTATTTTAGGCCTAACCTGACAATGCCTGTTAGAAGCAAGATAAATGAATAATAATAATTATTATTATTATTATTATTATTACTATAAATTCATTTAACAGTTTTTTGGTCAAATCATGTAGAATTATTCTTGCATTTGCGCAGGATAGGCCTAAAAAAGGAAGAAAACTCCTGTTGGTTTCAATATAGAAAATATTATTTAAAAATTAATTTAATTACTCAAGTATTTCCATACTCATATTTACAGTTATTTTAAATCATAAACTTTTAAATGCTCAGACAATATTTTCTATTATTGATTAGAAGGAATTTTTTCAGTCTACTATATTATTCCTGCAGGTTTTTCAAGTGGCTATCTATTGTATGTCATTGATTGTTGTAACCTAACCTAACTGAAATTTTTTAAATTATTATTGATATTGAAGGCATTTGTAATGTTAATTTTGTTGATGGATACGATGGTAAAGAAGAAGTTAATGGTCACATTTAATGGTTTAAAGTATTTTAAGTCTATTAGTGTAGTTTGGTAAAAAAGAAAAATTAACAAACAAATCAAAAAAGTCAGTGTAATTTTGACTTTGGATACGAAATAATTTAATCTATACATTACATAATAATTATCTAACCTAATACTTCTGTCTCTTAGTAAACTTTTTTAAAACAACTTTTTACTCGTTCTATATTTTAAAAGAAATTATTTTGGTGGAAAGAAAAGCAGATTTTATTGGATCCGTTTAGGGTCTCTCTTATTTAAAATTATGTTTTTAAAATCGTGTCTTTCTGTATACTAGTCAGATGAAATATGCAGAAATAGTAAAACAGATTTTATGTTAAAATTGTAGTTAATGGGTATCTTATGTCGAGAATATAATCGTCAAAATTGTAACTTTGGATACTTACCTTACGAATAAAAAAAAATTAGGTCCGAATAAAAACGTATTGTCCGCCATTGCTTCAGGAAAAAGCTGAATGGTCTTAAGGTAAAACTAATTAAACTAATGATAGTTAAATAAATTTATCAAAATCGGTTGTACTGATATTATTAAAATTTGTTGTAAAATATAGAAAATAACAATCCAAACCAAACAAGTAAATGCAAATTACCGTTCAGAAATAATATAAAATAATATTAAACGACTTTGACAGCAATTAAATACTTGATATAAATAAATGCCCAAACCCTGTCTGAAATGAACAAATCAAGAAAAGACTTTCGCGGTTCACTATAACACTATCAACGATACGAAAAAACAAATGATCTTTATATTAAAGAAAAAGACTGTCTTGCCCATTCAAAGTATTTAATACGTTTAAAATTTGAATACAAACATATGCGAGACGTAATACGAGGCTAAATAATGAAGGCTATATATAGTATATATCAAACTAGAAAGTTGTATTTTGCATTTTCATTTCATGTATAAAGAAGATGCAATGTTCAATTTGAATGTTTCATTTTATTTCAAAATAATCCGTTAAAAATATTATTAATGCATTCTTGTGACGCTTAAACAAATATTTTTTCAGTTATAAAATTCACAATCAGTACTTTGAACAATAAAACTTAAGAGTGTCTTACTTTCAGGGGCATATTGCTCATTCTCAACTATTCTCTGTCTATACATGAACGCCGGACAATGCTTACTGAACCCATTTCATGTAAAGTTATTGTTTTGGTCGACTGTTAAGGAACAATGAATGCATTCTTTTTATTTGTTTATTTAAAAAGGATATAAATAGCTTCTTAATGAATTGATTTTCTCATCTACGTGTTTAATGTAACAATACTATTTGAAGGTATCTTCATTTTGTTGTGTTTTGATTATGAATTTTAAAATTTTAGAAAGAGAGTCAATTTTGACGTGTACTGACTTTATTATAAGCCTTTTCCATGTCTTTCTTTAATTTTGCAAATAACACTGCACAAAGTGGTTTTTCGCCATTTTTTGATCAGTTATTTAGAACTATTGCCGGACTTTTAAAATGTAAAACAAAATACGTATCATAATTAGAATAACTGATATTGAATTATTTTATTTAAAACATCTATATGATATATTTATAAAAATGATCAGTCAATAATATATTTCATTAATTAGAACTAATGTTTATTTTCCATGTGAACGATTCCCGCGGGAACTACCCTTGATTATGCATTGTATTTAGTAGAGCTCGAACATACAGGGATTTCTACTTACTAAGTTTCTGGATTCACACAAAACAAACAAAATCATAATTTACATGATTATTATTCGGTTGTTTTTAGTTTAGTTTTAATTGTAGTTGATCCAAGAAATTTTCATCGATGGTTCAGATTTAATCGTTAATCCTGGTTGGTTATATCTCCCAGGAGGAAACCGAGATATTTCACAGGTATTTACTGAAATAATTCTTCATAGGTTTGTAGATAATTTTACTTAACTAAAATAATGGAAAAAAAATCACATAAACATAGATAAAAAAATCTTCGTTTCCATATAATCCGTCATTTTGTATGTTTTTAATTTTGGAAGTAAATAAAATATTTAGTTAAAATTTGGCATACCTATTTATTATGGAACCTTTTAGTTACCACAAATAAAAACTATTCTGTACAGTTTCAAAATGGCGGTTGTTCAAGGTTGTAACGTCGAATAATTCCTCTCTTTTATCTTTCCTACCATCATATTGAGGGCTAAGAGACTTTTTATGTTTTCTTCCTTTTCATAACGCGATGATGTCACATATTTATATTTTTATAATATTTCATTTATAAATATCTATTATTAAACAATTTGATCTCGCCCTTAAATAAATTCTATTTATTAACGTACGTTTAGTTTATTTTAATTGAAATTCCATACATCGTTGTTATGTTTTCTTTTCAATTTAACTTGAACCAAATCTCTAGAATCATTTACTGTTTCATAAAGCATTACAGCGGTTTCGTATCTATTTTTACTGAACACTTTTGAACTGTCTTTGTTGAGGAGATTAAAATAACGATGAATTGTTTGGGTCCCTTGAAGCCATAATTTGGAAAAAAATTCATCAAAATTTTACAGCCGTTTGTGAGAAATCAATCCTTACATGGATAATTTGTTTAGTGTTTACCGAAACAGGATTTTTGTGCAGATATTTAAAAAATGTGTTTCGTTTGGGTTCTTAAAAACTACAGAGCCCAACTTTATCATATTATGCGCCTCCTATTTTTATGTTCAAATATTTTCACAATACCCCACTCCTTTGGCCCAAGAAGCTAGTTGTTTCCCGTCCTTTGTGTAGTGAAGGCTTGCAGTGTGTAGTGATTGTTTTATCTTATAATGTTTGTATTTAGTCTTAGCTTTGACTGCTCAGGCCTGTTTTAGGTTTGAGTTCTTATCTTAGTTTCCAACAAGGTCCTAGACTTCTCTAGGTGTTATTCTCTATTTTATGTTCTAGTTTCACACTTGATAACGAGAGTTGACCTATACTATCGAAACGTTGTGTATTAGTTTTCATATTTACAAATGATGGTAAATGTCCAATTAAACCATAACTATGACTCGATATTTGTTTTGTTTTTTAATCTACAATACTGAGTTTTATCACATTTTATACAAATGTAATTTTCATGACAATCAAATTGTACTTTATCACCATTAAAAAAACAATTGGTTTATTAGTAAAAAAAAAAAACACTATCTAGGCTTAGTTTCTAAAATGGCCTAATCTGAAATTGTATTCTCAAAATTTTGGAAATATGGGAATTAAAACCAAAACCAGTTTGCTAAGAAACAAATAAAACCAATTTAATGTTTATCACATGAAGGCAAGAACGATGTGAGCGATGTTTTTATTAATAAAAGAGGAAGCTTTCTCCCTGCAAAGTATTAAGCAATTTCTATTTAAATAGGTATTTAAAAACGGTATCCCATTATAAAAAAACACCAGAATAGAAAGTGATTGCATTACCTTGTAACCAATTTTAAATTTGTGTGATTTTGTTTCAGTGCACGTATAAGAATTGAACGTTCAAACACCATTTTAAAAACATATAGGAAATGAAGTTTTAGAAAAATTCTTTAAATTATAAAAGTCACATTCAATTCTTTGAACTTTGAAATTTAAATGAATGCCTTACTTTTAGAACCCCGACAATGCTCACTGCACCCAATTCGTCTAAAGTTATTGTTTTTATTTTTTCTACTGTTAAGTGATAATGAACATGTCAAGCCATTTGCATTGTGTTTATTTCTTCAGAAAACTATTTATAGCGTATGAAAAAGCTTTTTACCGAATTGATTTTACTCGTCTCATCTCCTAGACAGCTTTACTTCCTTATTCTCTTAATTGTTTTTGATGCAGTATTTAATTGTTAAATAATTTAGTTTTGGAATTTTATAGAAATAATTAATCTTAATTTAGTTTTTAAATTTAGAATTAGTATATTTTTATTGTACACAATCAACTATGAATTAATGAATAGGAATTGTCTATAAATACTATACACTCTGGTTTTATAAAATTGTACATACTTATATAAGTATAAACGTGTATATGTATTGAATCATGTCGTAAGTAGCAGACTGTACATTTAGTGTTCTTCAAATTTGATGTAGACAAACAGTGTTGTCAAAATATCGCCTAAATGCAAAACTACTACTCAGGACATTAAATACTGTATATAGTAATAACTATGATGGTGACAAGGCAGTATATTAAGGTGTTAAAAGACATCTAAATGCAAGAATTTGTGAATACAAAAAATAAGCAATTAGGCCTTGTAGATAAATGTAAAATAGCCGAACATATTTTGTACGAAAATTATACATTTAATTGAAATGAGACAAATATAGTACAGATGGAAAAATTTATAAAAGCTATTTATTTTCTATTGTTTACAGAACTGAAAATTCTTCCTGTACTACATTTATAAAGTTTTAAATATATTTTTCAAAATAAATTTGAATTAGAGATTAAAAACAAAAGAAGATTTTTAAAGGAAAAATCACGAACCTGTATAATGTCAAGCAGGTGCCTAAGTTTATCTGTGAATCCCAAATCCGTCTTCACAGACAAAACGATAAATTATATTTAATTCAAACTTTGCATTTATGTTCTTTGTAATTTCCCACATATAGGAAAAAAATAGAGCAGTAACAAAAAAATGAACTTGGGGTAGTTAAAGGGCAAAAAGTATCTAGTTGAAATTAAAAAAATATATATTATGTGTGTCAGTTTTAAATAAAACTAGAAGTAATTCTAGATATGAATATTTAAGTTTTTGACGAAGAAATTAATATGTTGACGCTGGGCTAAATTAAAAGTGTCAAATATCATGCCCTCCTACTTAAGTGATATATTTGAATATCTTTTCAAATAGTTTAATAATTCACAAAATGCTCAGTAAAAAATAAAGAAGAAAAAGTAAATAAAAAGACCTTGGTAACAGCCACTGTAATCTCTTTTCAATCAAATAAAATTTAAGTTTAGAACAATGTTATATCGCAAGTGAAATAGCTTAAGTTATTTTTAAATACCTCTGTGAAGAGTTTTTAATTTAAAAAACGCTTAGAAAAAGTAAATAATTAAAAAGTCATTAATAATAAAAAATATTTTTGTATCTTTGTCATATAAAAGTAATTATGGAAAGATTGTTAGAGACATTGGGCTATTATTATTTAAGTTTACTATTTGTTTTTGAGAATTTGTGTTTAATCGTTTTAAACACTTATTTTGTAATGACTTTATCATTTAACATTCCTACTATGGGTAAATACATATATTTTAACAATGATATTCACTACAATGATTATTTAAGTTTACTATTTGTTTTTGAGAATTTGTGTGCAAGAAAGTTAGAGCTTAAATTGCCTGACAGTAAAATATTAATTAGAACTGGAAGAGAATTTCATACGCCTATCTTACCAATCAATTCCATATTCATTTAAGAAATAATGTTATATGTTTGAATATGTATTTAAAATGAAGATAAATATAATCAAATAGTTCTTTTTTACAAAAAAAGAAACCTGTTATATTATATTTAATTCGTTATGTAATTTCCATGCCAGTCACTTCACTATAGGGCCGATTTTAATTATATAGATGTGTCAAATTGGACAGTGTTACATGCAGATTATTCATTTTCGTTGGAAACACTTATTTTGTAATGACTTTATCATTTAACATCCCTACTATGGGTAAATACATATATTTTAACAATGATAATTAGAAACAGCTGTTATAAATTCGTAAATACGTTTTATTCATTTGAGAATTTATAACAGCTGTTTCAAATTGTTTTTAGATTAATCTATATAGTGCAGATTCTCGTTGTGTCGTGATTGATTGCTTACGTCAAAATAAACTGTTTAAAATCAAAAATACGTTTTCTTTTGTATGAGAATTTACAACAGCTGTTTCAAATTATTTTTAGGTTAAGTTATACAGTGCTTGCTTTATTTATGCAGATTCACTTTGTATTGTGATTGATTGCTTACGTTTCGCAAAATTAAACGGTTAAAATTTTCAAATAGGCGTATTTTGTTATTTTGTTTGAGAATTTATAACAGCTGTTTAATATATTTTAGGCTAAGTTAAGAATATAGTAATTAGTTTATTTGTGGGGATTCACGTTGTGTTGTGATTGCTTACATTTTGCAAAACTAAACAGTTTATTTAACTTATTATTAACGTATGTTAATTGGGTCTGATTTTTTTATCCCGCAAAATTAAACGAATTAACTGTAAATACTGTATTTGTTATATATTGCTTACATATTTAACGTATTATATGGCTTATTGTTTTTTTTAAATATGTTAACTTATAAACGACTAGTAATTCTTTATTTTACTGACAAATTTAACTGCTTATTATTAAATTTATTTAGAATGTGTTTTTACGTAGAATATTTAATAATGTAACAAATTTAACGGCAAAGATCTTGCAGAAATTGAAACTATTCATATATTATGGAAGCCCAGGAAAAAAACAGTTTTATCGCCACGTGTTACTTATCAATAAGTCTAAATCATGGACATAGGAAAGGAATTTGTAGAGGGTGATTCGCGAAAAAATGGAGGAACACTCAAGACGAGTTCTGTTGATAAAAATAAAGAAAAAGTGCATATGATCCCAGGTCCCAATAACCTTAGTTTCCTTGCATTTTGATTTTAACAAAACATTTCTAACTTTGGAACTAAATATTCAGATTGTTACATACATTTTATTAATACGTTATCTTAGGTGCACCAAAACCAAAGATTTGGTTTTTTATATTTTCAAAATGCCAGCTGTTTAAAATATTTAGCGTCAAATATATCTTAAACATTAAATTTATAACAAAATTACAAGAGACAAAATAATTTTTTCTTTTAAAGATAAACAAAATGGTGTTTAAATTGTTTTTTTTTATGTTGCTTATCAAAGAATATCTAAGTTATCAACAAAAACTAAAATTATAATTTCTTAATAACTGTTTAAAACACTCATAATTAGGCTTAAAACAAAGAAAAATCAAAATCTCATATTCCGAATTTTGTATTTCAGACCTCCTAAATAAATTAATAATGTTTACAATGATTTTTTCTTCATTTTTAGCAGTTAAACACGCCCAGAAAGTATCTCTATTTTTTCGTGTGTCACATTCTGTATATGTCATTATGAAGATATTTTCATCCTACATTCGGTTTAAATCAAACAAAAAATAAATTCTCATAATTATAAATCTGAATTTTTTATTTCTGATCTCATAAATAAATTAATAATGTTTACATGAATATTTTCTTCTTCATTTTTTGCATTTACACACGCCCAGAAAGTACCTCCAATTTTTTCGTGAGTCTGAAGAGATTTTCACCAAATTGGGATTTGAAGGATTTCATGTTTTATAAATTCCGATGGTGAATTTTATATTTAACAAAATCTGGAGTCAAAATTCTAACCGGGTTATTCAATGTTTTTACACCAAATGTTAACAATTAATATTATCGAGTTTATGAAATTTCGTTCAAAGAAGAATCTAAGTTTTCATTACCCAAAGTGTCTCATATCACCCTTTGTAAATGTGGGAGAACATTTTGACCTGTAAATTTTAAAGTAAAGTGATATATAACTCACTAATGAGTATATAAATAAATAGTAATAAATATAATTATATTATTTTATTATTGGGAGGTCAAAAGTTCGTACTTTGAGGGATACAAGCCTGATTTTTAGTGATTTTCAAGTGTAATAGTTAAAATACCTTATTTCTTTTGTTTTAATAGATTATTGAAAGTTAAAATATATATATATATATATATATATATATATATATATATATATATATACTCATGTGTTTTAACATTCTTCTTTCAGATGAAATAAAATACTTCTAAAATCGAATTACGTTTGTAGCTTCGGAATGTAACACACATTTACAATTTGCAATTACATTTTATTTTTTGTACTATCAAACATAGTAATCCAAAATTCAAAATTTTGCTAAAAATTAGATTATAAATGCGTTCACTCGAGTGGAGACGTCAAGTCAAAATAGTATCCATTTTGAAACGGCTGGTCTTGATGACTATCAAACTCATTCAAAAAAATATATTTATTTATCTAATTTCATCAAAATTGACAACTTTTTAAAAAATGATCTTGGTGATTTTAACGTAATTAATATGTACTCTGAATAAATTAAAATTATCGGATCTATTAATATTATTTTTAAATGCAGAATTGATGCACATTTCATACTCATAGATTTATATTGTTTAGGTCATATTTGTATATAGATTATTATCAGATGGATAAATTAGCCAGTAAGAATATTATTACATGTCGGTATTTTACGATATTGCAGGTGTATACAAACGTATGGAAGTTTATTCAAACAGTGATCGGAGAAACAGCGCTTTAGTGTTTCACATAGAATGACGGATTGCTTTGACTACAACAAGGTAAAAAAAAGTAATTATAATATAATCAAATAATCAATAAGCGATCAAATTTGTAAGATCCGTATAATCTTGGAAAGAATATTATACAACAGTTTTGTTTCCAACAGGTAAGTTGGTATTTCTCACTTTTTATGTTCTAGTTTTATCACATGATAAAGGGAGTTAAATTATACAATGGAAACGTTAAACCATATTTGAATAATATGAACAATCCATCAATATTAAATAATTTTAAAACATGAAATATATATTAACCATTTATTATTATTAAATAGTTGAGAAGCATCATTTTGTTTTAGTTTTTTTAAATAATAGGAAGATGTAAATTTTAAAAGAATAACTTTCGATAACTGCTGTTTTTTTTTTAGATTTTAGTTTTATTTTTATTTTGTTTTACTAAAAACAGTAAGGTTTTAGCTCCGGAAAATTAAGCAGAAGTTTGTATGAATAAATTTAAACATTGTTAATTTTAAATGATATTAAAAGTTTGATTTTCATAATTAATATTTTTTATAAGAATACATTTTAGAAAAACGAAATACAAACGTACATTTCCTATTTAAAAATGCCTAACGAATCTCACATACACAATGATAGAATACAATTTGACACTTTCGTAAACTTACCGGTAACTAGAAGTATATAGCAACCTATCACTGCTACATATCCGAAACACAGTGCCATAACGACTGAACGCATGTCTGAAATCCTCGTTACAGCTTGCATGCTCTCAGTGTTGCCATCTTGATAAACTCAAATTGTCGTATTTCACTTAAAATTAATAGAATATTGTTTAAACTTTTGTCAATAACAAAAGTAAGTTTAGATAAAAAATTGAATTGTTGCGGTGAAAAATGAGAACAATACCCACTAGATTACAGGTTTACCCATTTTTACAGTGACATTTCAGTGGGTATCTGAAAAACATGTCAATTGATTGACTTGAAATATATGATTTGCAGTAGGTGTCGCAAGGAATCTGAGGGTTGGACTGATTTACAAACCTTATCCCACAAACTGATCCAGCTTCTTGATATTTCTACATTACGTATTGGAAATTGATAGATTAGACCGAATCCAACATTCAACGTCATTCATAGGTTGGGTGATATATTTGCTAAATGTCATTTACAAAATTATTGCCCGGTGCCACTATCTATTGTCTACTTTGAAACAATTAAACCTCTCATTAATTAACTCAAAAAACAAACTTAATTATTTGTTGCTTTCATATTAAAAACTCACAGCTAAGACGAAAAACATGTTTATAAATGAAAAATTACTTCTAAAAAGTTAATGTTTGTCAGTCTACTTAGTTGTTTAAAAACATAAAATATACGAACAAAAACATGTAATATGTAAACCTTTAAGAATATTAATTACAAAGGATTTTGATAAGGTTTTGCAAACGTCAATTAATGTAAAATAATATGTGAATGTAATATTAACATTTCAATTCTTAATGCCTTGTCAAAACGTTTGATTGTTATGACATTAATGGATGTATAACAATTATTTCACAGTACTAGTGAATAAATAATGTAGTGAATTGCGTCAATATATTATTTCATAGTTCCTTGACTTGCTTATATTGTTGATATGAAAAAGCAGTTCCTTGGCATTTAATTTCATAATATATCGTTTTAAAATATGATTGTCTTCTGATTAAGAACAAGTAATTACATCCGGTTATACTATAGTAAAATGAGAAGTACGTTATCAACATTTCATGTTGTAACATTGCGAATACATCTAGATAGGTTTTTTTCGTGCTTATTAAAATATTTTTGTTACTTTATATAGTACCGTTTCTATTAACGCCATGTATATAGTAATAAATTTAAAATATTTACTCACAAAGTAAATTGCGATAAGTGTTGTATTAATTTCAATTATCTCATTTCTTAATGCACCAAAGTGCTACATTTCTGTTTTTTTCAGTAATAATAAAAAATAAATAAGTTGATTGGCGCACTGCTTTGTACTTACCCTGACCAATCATACACTGTAATAGAAAATAGTTCTCCAATTAAAATTCCCAAAAGTTGGTTTCGTGGCAGTTAAAGGAAATTTTAATTTGTATAGGTAGATAGAGGAGTCTTATCTAGTTTGTTTAAAACTGTTGGTACATAGTTTATAAACCTCGTAATTGTGTATATTACAACTTACTTGATGCATGCTAAGCCCTAATGAGCCTCCTCGTAGATGTGTATATATTATAAAGTGTTCACTCGTATCAGTGTCTCGACCCTAACGAGTCTGAAGCTGTACATGTGTGAAGGAGTTTAGCTCGTAATCGTGAATCGGTACTGTTGGATCTCGTAACTATACGAATATCAATTTTTGGGAAGTCAGTTTGAAATTACATTTTGACAATAACATTTTTAATATTGTCATGTTGGTACCATTGCATGCAGAATTGAAATGCAAATTTCTGTCTTATTTAGTATATTTTAAGCTGAAGTACAATGAAATAGGAATATAAAGACAACAATGATGACTGATGTTTTGTTGAAAATTAATTTTAGGTTTTTTGCTACCAGGAGATTGATTTTTTCGTTTGCTAAACTTACCCTGTAGGCCTACTTCGGTTACTGTTTGGTAACAAAGGAAGTCGATTATTAACTTTTCGTATTGTAAAACTTCCACGAATAACTTTAAACAGTTACATGAATTTATGTCACCATTCTTGAATTAGCAAATGTTCTTATATAAAAGATTTTATATGACAAACTATGCTAAATATTTGTCAGAGGCAAATAAATTTAGAGATAAAATAAACAATACAATAATGAAAAAATGATTATAAAAAAATATAAATAAACAGATGATTTATTATTGTAATATAATTTTATTAAAGAGGAAGAAGAACTTAATCAATAAAACACAGTCGTACAGAAAGGGATTCCTATATTCATTAAGTCTTTACTTTCATCTTCCTCCTTTATAAACTTTTTCAAAACTAAATTAGTTTGTATTTAAATTTGAATAATATGTCGATTATTGCATTCTTTACTTTATGTGTATATTTATTTTCTATTGACAAAGATATATTGATAAATCAAAATATTTAGCAGAGTTTCCAATCCACAACTTTTTCCACGAATATTTTTACTAAAAACATTAATTTGAATAAACTGTTCCAATATAGTTTACTAAGCTTTCAACCAACGCTTCTCTGACAAACAAAAAGGAGCTTCAACATTCTCCTTATTTTAAATATTTTAGTAGTTGTTATGTAAATATTCATTGAAATAAATTTCAATCGAAGTACAATGTAGAAAGTATTAAGGAATTACTATGTCCATTTAGTTGACTGTTTTTTTAAAGTCTAATTTGTTATGTAATGTAGTGTTTACAATTGACTGAACATATGTATTAGTCAACAAAATTAGACGATAAATTTGCTGATTTTCGCAACAATTTCCACTTTTTGTAACAGGTTTATAGTATTTTGAAGGTTTAAATAATTAGTAAGTAGTTAGAAGAATCGGTTGAATATAACGTTGTACACGATTTCAAAGTAAATTAGTGAAATTATTAACTTAGAAGTAATTTTAACAATTATTTGACTTGTAAGTTTTTCATTAGGATATTTATATATCAAAAGTTTGCATAAATAATTCAAATAGCTAATAAACTGAGATTGTGAAAAACCGCTTTAAATATATAAACCTTTATAATTATCAATTTAAATTTCAACACATTTAAAATAAAACTTAAATGTATATTTACTCACAAAATAAATTGAATAATGTACTTCTGTGTAATATTAGTTTAAATAAATTATAGATAAATAGAATTTACTAAACTTTCAACTCAAACATCTCCGACAGACCAAAAGGAGCTTCAACTAAAGTTATTCCCTGTTTGATAAGTAAAGCCCACTCCACTTTTCCACAAAGTAACTCTTTGTCATAAACTTTCATTGGATTCCAAATTAAAAACAACGTGTTGAGATCTTTATCTCTAAATTGTGCAAGACTTGAATTAAGTTTTCATTATTTATTGTTAGATTAGAATATCTGTACTGTTTTTGTAGTCTTATAATAGAAACTGTGTTTGCTAGAGCATATGTTTTTAGAGAATGTTTAATGATAAACGGGATATATTGATTTCATCAAAACTTTCTAACAAGAATATATGACCACATGCCTATTAAGTAAATTATCATTAATATATATTTTATTAGATCCCAGTGGCCTGATATTTTTAAGCGCTCTGTAAACAAATTAATTATAAAGCTAGCAATAGTTCAGAACTACAAAGTAAATATTAGATATGATCCAGTGGCCTGATATGTTTATTCACTCTGTTAACAAATTAATTACAAATCTAACAATAGTTCTGGACTACGAAGGCAAATGTTATTTTGCTTCCTCAAATAAAGTGTTAATAATAGCACAATATCTCAAAATGCTGAGACAACTGCCGTCTTTGAATATTATTTATTTACTAATATTAAACATGTTCAGGCAAACAATCATACGTAAAGGGTCCAGTTAGACTCCTGTAAAACATTCAAATAAATTTCAATTACGTGCCAAAAAAATTAAAATCAACTATCGATTGTTTCCTATAGGTTTGATTATTTCAAAATAAACCTGAGTATAAATTCGATAAAAGTTTGACAAACAAATAGGTATAAAGATGCGTCTATTAAGCAAATTATCTTTTAAATAAAAAAATATTATTATTGATTTATAAGTATATTTAAAATTTATAAAAATCAACTAAAATCAGTTTTCCGCTTCGTATTTTATGAGTTACGGTTGTCTATACAGTGTGAGTCAAAAGTATGGATACACCTCGTTAAATTTTAAATGGATAAAGATAGAAAAATGAAAGTCAGGACACCTTTTTAGGAAATAAAAGTGTACGTATTAGTCACTATTACAACTTTGCACATTTCCCCAAAATGGGATTTTTGGGGGGAAGCTCAAAATTTTTAAATGTAAAGACCCATTAAGTGACACCTCATTTTAAAGTCCTTCATTAAAGAAGAAGAACAGTGGAAACCAGAGATTTCTATCTCAACCCAGTACAAAATGGCAGCTCATTGAAATTTTGACTCACAGTGTATAATTTTAAATAATAATATTTACAAACTTTATATTTGATTTGATAAAATTAAAATGCCTGTCTTACATCGTGATTTCGATTTTTCTATACCTTTCGAAGTAAAAATAATTACAGTTTGTTTCTTTTACAGTCACATTTATAATTATGTTATACAAATGTGAATAACGAGTTTCGAAATATAAACTGAAATGATGTTTAGGATTTATTGTTTTTCTTTTACAACCCTAATTGTTCAATCAAAACTTTATAAAGCATGATTTGTTTACATAACGTACATACTATACAGCCGCGAGACTAATGAGGTAGGAAAACAATCATAACAGAACAGAGCTCAGATATTTGATGATAAACTTCACTTCACACCAATTAGCCATCGTGGCCCCTTAAGCAAGAAACAGGTTCATGCCCTATTCTGTCAAAGATGGTTACAAAAATATATGAAGTAACGAAATACGTGACTGTTTTGAAAATAATTAGGCTATTTTCGTCTCCATGTTTATCTGTCAAAAACACATTATTTCAAAAACACGTTGTTTGTTTATTTTTACGTTTACTGTAGATGAAAAGTCCAATACAATTAATGTATTTTAATATTATACTGAATCATTTTAAAACCCCTCCACTAATTTTTACACATTTTATTTAAGGCTGTCTATTAACCAATACCACCCATTATAAATGTAAAAACTTTAACTTTTTTAAGTGTTTGGCTAATTTAGAGCTAATGTTCTAATCATATCTCTTAACTGATACCAACTGACATCTCGTAAACTCTAAAACTTTTACAGTATGTATTTAAACCACTGTTTTAAAAGAAAAAATACGGTGTTTAACAAATCATTATTTTTAAAGAAACAAAAACCTGTATTAAACGTAGTGTTACATGACCACCTTCTCATTACAACTTCCAAGTAGGCACATAATCTTAATACTACTGATATCTTGAAAAAGGTAAAACGTTTTCAGTTTTGATTGAATGATTGTTTTTAGAGAAGAAAGACGGTGTTACACATTATGTCGCTTGACCATTATGAAGCAATTAATACTTTTAATTAATTATTTTCTAAAGGGAAAAACATAATTATATCTTGTTGTTTTATAAAGTACTAATGAGAAATGATGATTAGAAGTATAAAATTTGTTGACAACATTTGCGTGTATAGTTAGTTTAATAAACAAACATGTAGACTGAAAAAACTTCAAAGGTTATTTACTAAAATTTGTGAAATGTTAAAATTAACATTTACCTATTTATTTTTTGAATTTGTATCATAATACAATGTAGTTATTAATAAAAACTAAGATAAACTATATATATATATATATATATATATATCATCTGAAATAATTATCAATTATGCTTCACTAGTAATAATACAAAACATATATAAATTGACATATGCAAAATTAACAACATCATCAATGCACATACGAAGAAAAAAGACAAAAAACTTAAAAATACATTTTACTAGAATTATGGATAAAAAATACTAGACTTCCTGCCCTTTTAGAGGTTTCATTACAAGATAAAATTAATAACACCATAAAATATAGAACTCTTTTGCAGTGGCAAACATTAATCCAAATAATTTAACCCCCCCTTCAAATTTAACTACATATATAATATTACAAAATTTATCACTATAAAAATTATATAGATAAGTACCTTGAGAGCAGCATACTCTATAAAACATTTTGCTTAGAAAATTTTGTTAGTATTGGAATTATATGTCTATATACTAATAATTTATTATTTCTCATTAAAATTGTACTGATATTAGTAACAGTATTATAGTGATAAAATCATGCCGTTAAACATGCCATTAAACATCATGGTCTTAAACTTTTATTAATCATAGAGAATCACTTGTGGTTGCGTCCTCTTTTCCATACTTGTGCATTTTATTTATTAGACCATAGTAAAAGTAACTTTTTCTATTCGAGGTTTTCATCATTTTCAGTTATTTTCAAAAATATATTTTTATATGTTGCAATAAATATTCTCCCTTTATCTATGAAATTGTCTTAGTGTTCTTTCAGGTAGACTTAATATTTATACCCCCCCCCCCCCCCCGTTTTCTGACAAATATATCGTTCCGCAAAAGACATTCAGAGCATTTGTAACCACAACTAAAATATTTTCTCCGATTCGTATAATAAACAAGTCGCATTGAATTCCAAGGATTTCAGTAAAATATTAGAGAAGGAATTATTTTTTAAATGTTTCGAAAAAAAATTAGTCCATGCTTAATGCTAATCGGATATGTGAATACTTTTTTCTTTTCTTTTTTTTTGGCATGACAACTTTTGATTGCCATCACCTGATAAAAAGAGAATATATGAGATAAAATATAGTTATCTCCCCCAACCCCTAGAATACCCTTATAGGGGCATTTCCAGTGTTACAAAGAACAATATTATTAATAATACAAATAACAATTAGCTGTTAATAAATTATTATAACGTAAATGTAATAGACAATATTCTTTATAAAAAACCATAAAGTTTGTCGTATGTTGTACAACTCTAAATATAACAAACAAAATGAATCATTTTGTAGAGTTCAATTTATTGGTAATGTTTGTTATAAAATCTGTAATTTAATAACTAACAAAAGTAAATACAAACCTGCCTTTTATTGTTGTAATAATGTAGGGAAATTTATTGTCAATAATAAAGAAAAGAGGGAAATATTGGACAACAGTGGCGTAAAACACTTTAGGGTTGTGATTATATAGGGCAGTCAGGCAGGTCTATAAAAACTAGGGTCAAAAAACATAAGAGGCTGGAAGTATGGTAAATCAGTTTCTCATTTTTCAAATCATCTAATTAAAACAGGGCATGATATTGACCCTAGATTAAAAATTAAAATTATCCATGTAGAATAAAAAAGTATAAAATTAAATAATTTAGAAATTAACAAGACTGTTTAAAAAAAATCAAAGTTTTAATTTAAATGATAAAATTCTTCTCAATTCTTGCCCATTCATCAAGCCTATTGTTTGACGAAACATCCCTTAGTCTTTCTTCCCATTACCTTTACTTGGCCTTGATGATTGTCCCTCCATCCCCCCCCCCCACTACCACTTTTTCTTGTGATGTTTAACAGTGAAACAATTGTTAGAAAGTAAATAAAATTATTGTAAAACTATAACTTTATAGTTTTTATTTCTGGAAGAACAAGAGTTTGTTTAGAGAGACCAGAGAGGAAAGAGAAAGAGAGGGATCTAACCCAAGATTACACGAGCCAAGCGGTCTCTCGGGATTCCCACCCACGTGAGCTCCTGAAATATTTTTATGAAAACTTTCATGTTTACATTCAAATGTTCTGATTCCGAAATAAAATCTATGACTATGTTTATAGTCCAATGAACATAAATTTAAATGTAAATAAGAAACCGGTGTTCAATCATAACATCAATTAATTGTTTCTATAAGTTTGTTGCTCACGATTTTAATTTTTTTTTATCCACGATATTTATAATTGTATCATTTATAAAAATTTTAAATGTTAAAATATATAAGTTGAAACGACGTAGATATAATAGTTTTCATACTTTTATTCTGGAAATTCCAACAGACATTGCAACAATCAAATGCCACAAAGAAAATAATAATTGAATTTCAATACCATTTTATGTCTGTCTATTCATAGGTGTTTAACTTCAATTTTGTTTGAAATATTCCTTGAATGGAATATTATATTGTAGTACAAATACATTAATATTTAATAGTTATTAAATGACGTTGGTATTGTCACATAATTTCAACAACGTATTAATTTATTAACACAAAATGTCTCTGTATTGTGTGGAAAAGTTAAAACACAAAATTAATAGTTTTTGTTGAAATGAGTTAAGCAAAGTAGGTTAAAATAACAGAGCGTTGAATTAAATTTAATTCACTTCTCCACAATTGAATTGAGCTTCTTGAAATTTCCATTTGATGTATAGGGAATTTATACATTTCGGGGATTTAACATACCAGGCAATCAATAAGTTATGGAAGGAGTGATATATTTTCTGTGATGCTAGAGAACAATCAAAGCTGAACTGTTTCTAAACTATATAAAAAGCCTACCCTATAAAAAAAAAATTACAGGTACTAAAAGACAAATTGAAAACGTCAAAAACTTTTCAAATAAAATACACCTCTGTCTTAAGTCTACCAGCGAAATAGTAAACAACAAAAGCATAATCTTCCTACATTTAACAATAACTTATTTCTGCGAAGATTATTTTTCAAAATATACAGGAAAGCAACTCAAACAAACATAACATGTGTTACCATATAACAAACAAATAGCAACACACAATAGTTTTATGCATAGAGCTTCCACTATACAAAGACACGAGAAAGAACTATCTAAACTAAATCAACAAAATAAATCAAATAGTTGTTTCAAAAGCGGGTTATCACACTCTTGTAGACAATTTATTAAAAAATAGAAACAAAATCGACAAGAGAAAGAAAGATACATATTGGTATTGACTATCATAGTGTAACAGATAATGTCGCTACCAGACTTTAAATAAAGAAAGCCATAATTTAGCCTTTAAAACTCGAGTTTGTACAAATAATATCTACGTCTAGTTTGTATAAATTTATTTTACTAAATAAGCCCTATAACATGAAAGGTCACTCGATGGGGGTTACTATTTAAGATTATTGATTTGCCTTCCGAAACCATCAGTTTTGAGTAAAAAGTAAAAATGTCTCATTTGCTTAAAAGTATTTTTTTATCACCAGAAGGTATATATAAAATATCTTTTTGGTTTTCAAGTTATTGAACCGGTCCGGGACTTTTGGGACACACAGTATATTGAGGCGCTTAAGTACGCAAAATATTAAACCTTTATAATGCCTAAATGAAGATATATTATGGAGTTATAGTTTAGTTATTGTAGCTCATGTATCACTGAGGATGACGACGTTGTCGTTGAAACGCGTTTGATTGAATAAACGTGTTTTTTTTTGGTTCTACTCACAAATCAAGCTGGATATTTGTTTACTAATGAAGAGGAGAAAAAATCGTCACCAGAAGGTATATATAAAATATCTTTTTGGTTTTCAAGTTATTGAACCGGTCCGGGACTTTTGGGACACACAGTATATTGAGGCGCTTAAGTACGCAAAATATTAAACCTTTATAATGCCTAAATGAAGATATATTATGGAGTTATAGTTTAGTTATTGTAGCTCATGTATCACTGAGGATGACGACGTTGTCGTTGAAACGCGTTTGATTGAATAAACGTGTTTTTTTTTGGTTCTACTCACAAATCAAGCTGGATATTTGTTTACTAATGAAGAGGAGAAAAAATCGTCACGTATAATAGGACTGTAAGCTATGGAATTAAAGTAATTTAAGAAGATTCTTCACTTAACAATTTCAAAATGGCGAATTTCAATACTAATTTAAATATTTGTTTAAATAGGTTTTTGGTTTACTGGTTTAAGGTTAGGTAATTATTACGTCTACAAAATATACAATCAACATCTTATTGACTTGCAAAGAAAAAATGAAACTAAAAGTTTTGAAACCTATGTTTATATAAACCATTTTAAAATTTTTTAAGTATTGAATCATCTCCTGAAACATTATTTTGCAATTTTTAATAATTCTATATTTTCACACTCACACGTTCTGATAAGTCTACGACATAAATCTACATTTAATTAAGGCGCCGGAGTTCCATCCCATTGTGTCTCCTAGCTTTGTTGTTTGGTAAATAAAAGTAATCAATTTATCTCTTTACCTAATGACATTGGTGTGTGTGTGTGTGTGTGTGTGTGTGTGTGTGTGTGTGTGTGTGTGTGTGTGTGTGTGTGTGTGTGTGTGTGTGTGTGTATGTGTGTGTATGTAGCAGGTGAGGATTGTGACATCATCATTGAAACGTCGCGTCGTCTGGTGTTACACAAGTAAAGTGTTTTTGTGTGGAAAGTTGTCTTTTCATTATTTTGGTAATTGAACTTTCCACAAGTGTAGCTCATTGCAGTTGAATTTGTACAATGACGTTTATAATTGTGTTATTGAAATGCAAATAACGGACTTGTATATATAAATTGAAATGACGTATCAAAACTGTAATAGTGTTTGTTTTGCTCAACGTATCTTCTGTAAGGCTAATTAGTAGATATTGATCGAAGAACACAATAACAGCAGCTCAACTTATAATCAGATCTAGCCTTTGATCGCTTGGTGCATCAGTATAAAATGTGAACTTGATGGGCCGACTTTGTACATAAAATCCGGTACTTGAGGATCAAAATATATCAGAATTTTAATTTCCAAGGAAAAATGTTGTTAAAAGTTGAAAGCCAATAAAAATAACTATTATATAATTTTTGAAAATTATGAAAAATACCTACCATCTTCACATCTTCACTTTGAATATTTAATTTTGTAAAAAATAAACGAAAAAACCAGAGCCAATTAATTTTTTTTAACGCCCTTACAGAAAAATCGAAATCTCAATCTAGGTACATATTTTCTAAGTAATTTTAAACTTTCATTATAATCATACTTTTGATTTTGTATGTTTTTGTAACAAAAAAAAGGAAGGTAAAAATATTTTTAAAGCTATAAAGCCTATTAAAAGAAATGCATTGAAGCTATTGTGATTTCTAGAACATTCATGCTTAAAGTTCTCCATAAGCTTTGAACAATCCACATATTGAGCTAATACTAAAACACGCTACTTCAAATTAGGCGAGCCATTATTTTAATTAGCATTTATACCATCAAAATGAGCGCCCATCGCCCATATATCAATGTAACTGAAACACAAATTTAATAGACGTTATGTCCCGAATTTTGATATAATTTCACAGAGTTTAAATTGCCATTTCCAATATGCTATCAACAATAGTTGTATTAAATAACAATTAATGTTTAACTTTACATCTTTCTGTCGATGGCATATAATTCACACATTATTTTATAAAGTTAATTTGTTTGATTTTTATTTTTAAATTCAATGTGGGTGAAGTTTTCAATGAAATAAATATATTTTGCTACACTATTTGTAATCGGTGATAATTACAAATTATCGCTTTATACTTCAATTATGCTGAGTTGGTGTTTTAGTTTATATCATTAAAATTCCATTAAGTTTTTATCAAAATAGATTGTAAAAGGTTGGTTATATTACCTTGGGGTGAATCAATTTCCTCAGATTAAAAAAATGTAGAGTGTACATAAAACTTAGAAGTTATTTATTAAATTATTATTTGAAGACTATTTATCAAAGTAATTAATAGTTTGTGGAAGGAGGTGATAGATTGGAATTTGTTTTCGCTTTGCAGCATTTCCCTTCATATTTTGTTGTGATACAATTAATAACACTAATTAATTCTTGATAAAAAAGTAATTACTGTTTGTTCTACATTTCACAATCAATGGCTAATTCATACATAATTCATCGTTTTGGAAATTTTTTCATATTAACACATATTATTTTCATTTCGATGTATTTATTTTAGTCATTGATTAGAATAAATTGTAGTGTCAGTTTACTGTAATTCAGTTTTGTCGGAAACTGGTTTTTATTATCTACTCTAAACGATCAAAATAGCAATAACATATTCCACACTTGTGTTTAACAAATATTTTAAATGAAACTATATTTGAAAGAATAAATATTAAAACCAGTGACCAGGGGAAAATAAAGTACAGTATTACCCCAAAGGTCAGTACTTTCTGGTAGTTTTTTCTGAATATATATATTAATAATTTATGTAACGGTTGTTTTAACGGTCATCTCGTTGCATTTCCAAACGATATTGGTTTATTCTACAAAGATTACACTACAAATGAAATGAAATTTAACTGACATAGCCATTTAGATGCGTTGCGTTGGTGGCTTACCAAGAATTTCACGGTTTTGAGTCCAAAGTCAAAATAACACATCACAAAAACACACTTTTGTAAATGATTAAAATATTTTTAGTTATTCTTTGATTCTGGGCTAACTAAGTTTTAGATAAAACACATTGATTATCTAAAACATAAATTAATAAAATATATTAGCGTTTTTTATATACTACACTATGTACGTATTTTGGAAGTTTTAGAAACTATTTATTTCGACTTAAATCATTCATAGGATATCAATCTGGAGGAGGAGTGTACTACACTAATTTAAGACCAGTTATTATAATAAAAAAGCATCTTATAAGAATTATTCTGAATAAATAAAGAACAGTACACTCAACACCTTCTTTAAAATTATAAATATTCTATCACTTAGAAGTTTATATATTTTAAAGTCTGTGGTGAAATCCTTTCACCACCACCTCCCTTTATTACCCTGAGATACTTCAATTCTAACACCTCTACTAGCGGGTTGCCTGAACGGTAAACTGCAGGGGAAGTGTTATGCATCAAATCAGTTTACCTCCTTTTTCGGTGTGACTACGTGTAAAGTATATATGGAAAGTAAAAAAAGATTAATTTGACTACATTTTCAAGGGTTTTGATCCGCACACTATCTGTCGACAAAGATACATTTTTTTTAAATTGTTGTTTGTTTTTCTGTTCTTTTTGTTTGTTTTATTATAAAAATCCTACATGATCTATTTTTTTTGAAGTTGTAATAACTATCTTCCTTAAAACAAACCCCTAATGAATATTAATTTGGTAAAGAACTTTTAAAAAATTCCAGAACAACAACCTAAATGTATTAGCTCTCTATTTATTGTCACGTGCTGATGAGGAAAAAAACTTGTAAAACTTAAAGGCAATGGAAAATGTTAAAGTTTCTCTGGATTTATTAAGAAACATAAAGCATGAAGACAGTAAGATGTTATCTGTATCAACAAAGGTATATTTAAAGAGGATTTTGATACGGGTTCGTAAACTGTGAATGAAAATAGAAAAATAGGATGACCTGTAATAAACTTTAATTATTGTGATGTCAAGAGAAAAACTGCAGTTTTACAGTACTAATAAATATATAAATAAATAATATATATATAGATAGGTCTATCACTATTCAAAAATGCCTTTTAGGGAAACAATTTTCACATGTACATCTCAATGAACTCCTTATTAAGTACACCGATCCTGACCCTTGGACCATTATGTGAAACGTTTGACATGATTTTTGTGTTTTGAGGTGTTTTTGTTTTGGTTTTTTTTATTGTCTCTATGAAATTTGATATAAAAAACGTGTGTAATACAGTTTTTCTTCACAAACGACTGAAATGTTTTCGATACAACTTGCACAAAACGATTCTCTAGTCAACAAATAGGATAATTCCGTTAAGAATATTTTAAATACAATTCAAACTGGGAGAGAAGAACGTTATGTAATGCAGATAAATATTTGGATAACACTATACTAAATTTATTATCAACTATAAACCATTAAAATGGCGATTAAATTTTTCAAAATTTTTATTTGTCAAACATTTTAAATGAAATTCTGTTTGAAAGTATTTACATTCTCCTTATTTTAAATATTTTAATAGTTTTTATGTAAATATTCATTGAAATAAATTTCAATCGAAGTACAATGTAGAAAGTATTAAGGAATTACTATGTCCATTTTGTTAACTGTTTTTTAAAGTCTAATTTGTTATGTAATGTAGTGTTTACAATGACTGAACATATGACTGTGTTTTTCAACCAAATTAAACGACAAATTTGCTGATTTTCGCAACAATTTCCACTTTTTGTAACAGGTTTATAGTATTTTGAAGGTTTAAATAATTTGTAAGTAGTCAGAAGAATTGGTTAAATATAACGTTGTACACGATTTCAAAGTAAATTAGTGAAATTATTAACTTAGAAGTAATTTTAACAATTATTTGACTTGTAAGTTTTCCATTAGGATATTTATATATAAAAAGTTTGCATAAATAATTCATTTTGAGTTGGTTTAATTGTGTGGTGTACAATGTATCCGTGAATAAAATATAGTATAATAGAACTTTTTTTTGTCACTATTGGGTGATTTCTATGTTATGTAATGCATTCTAGAAACAAATTAATGGTTAGTCTGTAAGACTAGTTTTAATGTAATACAAAAAAAAATAATAATAAAAAAATAAAAATTCAAATAGCTAATAAACTGAGCGTGTGAAAAACCGCTTTAGATATATAAACCTTTATAATTATCAATTTAAATTTCAACACATTTAAAATAAAACTTAAATATATATTTACTCACAAAATAAATTGAATAATGTACTTCTGTGTAATATTAGTTTAAATAAATTATAGATAAATAGAATTTACTAAACTTTCAACTCAAGCCTCTCTGACAAACCAAAAGGAGCTTCAACTAAAGTTATTCCCTGTTTGATAAGTAAAGCCCACTCCACTTTTCCACAAAGTAACTCTTTGTCATAAACTTTCATTGGATTCCAAATTGAAAACAACTTGTTGAGACGTTTATCTGTAAATTGTACAAAACTTGAATTAAGTTTTCATTACTTGTTGTTAGAATAGAATGACATTTATTTCGTCTTTCCACTGGACATGTGTTTGTACAGCGTATTTATAAATGAATCTCACATGTTAAATTTTTTAAACTATCCAAATGTAATGTGACTATTCGAAAAGCAACAAAAATAAAATAATTTTAAAAAAACACACACACTTTCCTCCATATTTTTGAACATTAATAACTTTATCGATCAAACTGGTAGTCTTAAATTGTCTTATTAATAAACCAATAAACAACTTATATGATCTGTAAACCTTTGTTGAATAAATCGTCCAAAATTAGTCTTCCGCTTCTTCTCTATAACGAATTTGTCTCGACAATTTAAAATATTAATAATGTTACCAAATTTTATTAATTTTACAATTAGCACTAGTCTACACAGCACTCAACCACTAAATATTATGTTCACATTTGTTTGTCATGAGTCTGTATCACATAAGGAGGCCAATTGATATTACATTAAATTATATAAAGATTTAACTATGTTCACACTCTCATAATACGGCTCATATAATTCTTCAATTTAAATATATGCTCCTAAATTTTAAAATACATTTTTTGTTTACAAAGTGATTATTTTTACAGTATACAATTAATTTTTTAATTGATACTTCTATATCAGTAAATTTCATTTGATATATTTCTCTTCATTCCACCATTTACAGGGTGTATCTGTAATGCGCGGAGGTAATTCAAGCGTTGATTATATGTATCAAAATAAAGAAAAAAGTTCCTATAAACTTATGTCCTGAAAACGCTTCTTTTTCCAGCATCCGCCATTTTTTTACTAAATAATTTATATCTCTAGAACGGCTTAACCGATTGAGTTGAGATTTTTTACTGTAGTCACTAATTTAAGGATATAGTTTGAAAAAAATACTCTACTTGGTTCAATAATCTGTTTCAAAATTACGGCAATTTAAACTTTTAAATGGAAATAAGTAGAATTGAGTTTTTTTCGTTTGAAATATTTTAATAGCCGACATAATCGGTTAAGCTGTTCTAAAGATAGAGATAATTAAATAAAAACAAACAAAATGGCGGATAATTGGTAAAAGAAGTGTTTACCGACATATGTTTATAGGAAGTTTATTTTTTAATTTTGATACAAATAACCACCCTCTGAATTTCCTCATGACAGAAACACGCTTTATATAGGCCTACATATATCTGAGCTTATTATAGCATCTGACTTTGTATCAACTGTTAAATAAGTTTTGCATAGACAATGTGATTAAGAAAGTAAGACATATCATCCGTCAGTAGTTGTACAGCCACACTTTTCAGTCCTGGAGAGGAGGTAGTAGTTTCCCATATTGCAATTGGTAATTTTAAGATTACTTATGGATTTCTAATTGAACACGCTAATCCACCACAATCTCCGTTCTGTCGAGTTGTTCTAACTTTTAGGCACATCGTGATAGAGTATGTCGTACTGAGAGGTTGCGAAGGACATTTGTTTAACTTATTTGTATTCAGGCGTTGTTGAGAGACAATTCTGAGAGCCTATATCTGTTGTTGTCTTAGTTACAGCCGTTTTATAGCCCTGTAATTATTTAAATGTTGTAGTTTATCATAGTCCAAATTAAGAGCTTTCAATACAAGTATGTTTGTGTTAGTTTATGTGTTTAATGTGAGATTTTAAAATTGTAAAAAACTTACCGACTTCCATAATGTGAAAAAATTAAAACCTATTGTTTTATTATACTTTTTATGATCCTGAGACTACAGTAATCCTTTTACGGCAAACTGTTAGATTAGTAGAAGTACCAAAAAGGTAATTTAATTTATATCTGTAAATATCATTTATCCATGGGGTACAATGTTAAAATTAAATAAAAACAAAAAATAAAACAAAAATGTATCTTTTAATTGTTGTTATTTTCTACATCTTGTTTGTTACTTAATTTTGTACTGAAATATAAAACAAATAGAATTAAAAACTACAACAATCATTAGTTCCAAAATATAGAACAAATAGAATTCCAAAACTACTATTAAAAACGGTTCGAATTAAAAACTACAACAACCATTAGTTCTGAAATATAGAACAAAAAGAATTAGGTTTTTTTTTAATAATTAATTAAAGGTGGTAATTCCTACAAGAGAAAAAGTAGACCCAATTCAGCACCACTACAGAACAATATTCACCCTCAGCCAATAAATCACCCCCATCCCTAACGCATCAGTTGCGTGCAATGTTGTATCCGCATAATTTATCAATTCTGTACGATTTATCAATTTGCAATTATAACTTGAATATCTCAAGTGGGTTGATCCATTCGTGACAAAATCTGTAAAAATTCATTAATTACTATGTTACTTTATAACCAAGATACAAAACATTGCACAACCTTTCTCATTTACCTACTAAAACTATTTGTTACCAAAAACCTCAGTTCGGTAGTTGCCAATCAATTAGTTAAATGAAAGATGATCGCTGTCTTCGAAAAATATCTAAAACCTGCTTCTTTTGGTATAAACGTGTCCTCATAGTAAATAGTTTTTATTAAAATATTTTTTATGTTTGTAATCAAGGTTTAATCGCCTTTTGCCGTTTATTCCCGAGCAGTATTATTTACGTACTTACGTTTAGCACGAAGGTTTGGGTCATTAATGTTCACAATTTGTTAAAATTCTAACGAAATTTGTCTTGTCTAGTTAAGTAATTACGAAATTTATAACAACTCTTTTGCTAATTATTTCAGTGATAACTCAAAACAGCTAATTTTAGAGAGATGGGGACGAATATGTGTTGTTTTGGTGTTAGAGGGTACACATGAAGACAATTTTTAGTGCCAAACGTAATTTTGGGTTTCTTTATAAAAGCTAGCTTAAATTTTGAGTAATCAAATAAAATAGTCAGTCGTGAGCTATAAACAGACGACTTAGAGTCCGAAGCCGAAGTTACTTTTATAAAATATAAGTTTTTTAAGCGACCTAGCGCTAACATTAATTTCTTCGTCAATAAACATACAAATTCGTAATAAGAATAACTTCTAGTTTTATTTGATATCCCACACATAATATTTGAAAACGTTTTTACCCCTTAACTACGCAATACTTTTTTTTTTTGAGTGACCATTATTTTTTTTATTTTTTGTTATAGTGGGATAATATGAAGAATATAAATACAAAGTTTGAAATATGTCACGTCTGTGTATACTAGTTGCGATTTACAGACAGACAGATACATGAATTTACCTACGGACTTTTAATAAAGAGAAATCAATAAAAACGCAATCCATCTTTTAATAGGTTTAAAATTGTTTGTCTCACATCTCACAAAACGGTTTTTAAAAATTATACACTACGTATCTCACTGTGTGGTTATAAAACGTTACATTCTTCTTGTAAAAAATATAATATATGATTATTTACCAGAAGTAAAATTGTCATACCCACGTAACAATATTTGTATTACTAATTAAAATAATATTTTGTTACATAGTTGAATCATTTTGAAAATCGTCAAGTTGTTATGGCACACCCTGTATATTAATGGACGATTCGTATAGGGGAAAAACAGAATACATGTACCACTGTTTGTGTTTAGCAAACTTAAATACGACGTTTCGAATGGATGAATCAATTCCGTTATCAAGAGATAAACTTACAATATAAGAAATGTTTATCGCATGTTAACGAAAGTTGATTCATACTCTCGAAACTATGTCTTTTAGTTTTTATACACACAAATTGTAGTTGTTTTACATTCTATTTCAAAATTCGTTGTTATTGTAATTAATAAAACAAAATGATTTCCGTTGCAAAAGAATCAAATTTTAATTATTTCCAAAAACATAATGTTTCGGAAGGTATTGCTTATTTATAAAACTCTGGCGTTTTGATTTATATTTACGTTTTTTGGACTATAAAACGTATTTATAGTTATTTATTACAGTATTAAAACATGTGGGTATAAATGTATAAACTTTTTTAGCAGATCCAGTTTTATAGCCATCACAGATCATTTTGACTTTGGATTTTATGGTGTCTGTGAACCATCATTAACAGGGACATCAAAATCCTCTGTAAGTAATGTATCTGATGCTTTACAATTCTTCATGTTTTATTTTCAATAAAACTGTTCTGGATTGAAAATCTTTCAATATTTACACTTCCACACATCTTTCATTCAATAGTCCTTGAGTTTTTTATCATAAATTATTTTGTAAAAAGGTTACAAAGTGATAACAAAATTTTTTATATTGTACAATATAACATTATAAATTATAACAGGGGCAGTAGTTAATTGAGGAAGGTGTGATAACCAATCATAATCAATCCTTATTTTCCACTTGAAAAAGATTTCCCAAAAAATAATTTAATTTATACAAAATAAAGGAGAGCTGATTTCCCCCAGAATGTATCGAGCTAATCACTTGAAATTTCCTGCCTATATATAGAAATTAATTGATAGCTTACCAGGATCCAATTAGGAAGTAATAGGTTACGATGGGAGGTCGAGTGCAAAACTATTATGTTGGTCTGTTATAATGTACAATGTTATAATGTGAAATGTTATAATGTATAATGTATAATGTATAATGTTATAATGTATAATGTACAATGTTATAATGTGAAATGTTATAATGTACAATGTTATAATGTATAGTGTTATAATGTACAATGTTACAATGTGAAATGTTATAATGTACAATGTTATAATGTGAAATGTTATAATGTACAATGTTATAATGTACAATGTTATAATGTTCAATGTTATAATGTTATAATGCATAATGTATAATGTTATAATGTAAAATGTTATAATGTAAAATGTTATAATGTACAATGTTATAATATACACATTATAACATTGAAGCACATTATATTTATAACATGGGATGTACTATCTGAAAGCAGGTACAAACTTTACGAGCAGGTGCAGTACGTTGAAATGAAGGAAAATGATCCTTTAGACGCGTGGCTAATACTCTTCGCTCTTCATGTCTGTCTTGTTCTATTTTGATTAACAAAATTATAACTATGGAATTGTAAGAAAAAATTGAGAACAGATTCGGTATAAGGATTTTTTTTGGGTAACTTTCCAAAAACCATAACTTTATTTTGTAAATTCTCAAACTAGCTGTTGTTTAAAATGTATAATGATGAATATCTTGAAAGAAAATTACAAGTGACGAAATATTTAAAAAATCTTTTTTAAGACAAAAAACAAAACTTCTTAATTCTTTCTTAAGAATTGACAATTCCACCTAGAAGTTCACGATAACAGTTATCCTTATTATTGTTGAGTGTTATAATTTATGTTACTTATTGCTCAAAGGATTGTTTTGATAAACACTTTGTTTCTATTTTATTGTTATAATTACTAACAAATCCTTGCTTTGGCCAATAACAATTTATTTAGAATTGAAAAATAGGGATGATTGAGAATGAAAATGATGTTAAAAACTGCAAAAATTAAGTAAATGAATGAAATAAGAAAAGAAAACCTTTGTAATTAAGTTAAAAAATATTATTTTATGTAAAGTAAATATTATTATTTTAGTTAAAACGTCACTTCCAAAAAATTATGTATATTTGATTGAAATTATGATTTGTTTTGATTTAATAAAGATATTTCGTTTTTTTTTTTTAATTATTACTAAATTGTAAAAGATTTCTTGTGATTTGTCGCACTATATTTATTCATTAATCTTCATATTTCATCAAAATTTGATCGAAAATAGTAGACCAAATTTTGAAAACACTTCTAAGGACATTTATTCTCCCCTTTTTTAACGCTAATACCTTCCTTAACCTCTATTTTGAGGAAATAGTGGCCATTGTATGAGTCCTTAGTGGCTATACTTCACAAAAATCTGATTAAAATAATTACAGTGAAAGTTTAGACAAATTATAGTTGTCAATTTTGACCTTACTGTACTTTACCCAAATCTGGAACAATTACCTCGAATATGGTCTTAATGTGCCAACTGTTTTCAACTCTTATGTAAATTGCACAGCTCAGAAACGAAATTCAGACAGTCTTCATTTTTACAACTTTCTGAATTTTTTTAAAAGGAATATTCACAGATAAATTCTATACTTCTTGATCCATCAAATTAGTTTCTCTGTGCTATATAATTTAAATGTGATATAAAATTACACTTAATAGTTTTTGAAACACTCTCTACGTGAAAGTAAACTTTTTAAACACCCTGTAGTTAGTTAGCTTTATTATAATAACGGGTTGCCGTGTTTATGTCAATTACAAACTGACACAGTAAGCCGTCCCTGTACTTTTATTCCACTGTGTATATTAGATGAATGGGATCTATTGGCTTATTTAGAATAGTTGGATTTAGTAGCCTATACGTGAGCAGAACAACATGGTTACAATATTGAGGTTATATTACTTTAAAAATGTATTTTCAATAAAACGTTTTGTAATTATGAACCTATATATTTCAAATATGAAAACTGAATATTGACTTTATAATAATATCCATTATCTTTAAAGCTAAAAATTTATAAATTAGTAAAAATTCTCTAAAATTTAGTTTTTTATTTCGATTTATATTGTAAGCAGTTCAATAACTTGTATTTTTACCAAATTGTTGATAACCGGGCTCGAATTTCAAACTGTATAAAGGATAGACCCCTCATTCTAATTTATGCATCAATATTTACAGTACAATGACCCACTGGGGGTCATAATCTGAATACAAATAATGGTTTTCGTGTTGTTACAAGCTCCAAAAACAGGCAGATTACATAATCGTGCCACAAATAATTAAATTTTAAAACATTGTATTTAGAGGACTAATATTTCTTCCACCAGTTTTCATTTAATTTATTTTAGTTTAATTCTCATTTCTGTCTCAAACTCCAAATTGTTTTTATATCGTTACGCAAGACAAGTTTATATCATTTTAAAACATTTGTCTGAATATTTTGGTTTTCCTTTACACCAAACTGTTAATTGACGTCTCGTCCTATATAAGTGCCATTGTGATTCATCAACTAACTTTATTGTAATATTCAAAGCAAGTAAACTTTGAGAATATTTTTATGAATATTTAAACAAACTTTTGCCATAGTTAAAACGTATTGTTCCAGTCTTGAAAAAATTTTCATCAAACTTAAGTTGGTTTTTAATTATAACAAAATATGCTTAATAACCTTATTGCTGTGTAAAACGTATCTCTAAACGTTTTTACAGTTAATATAAAATCATCAACAATTGTTATTTCAAATATCGTAATTAAAACAAACATTTGTTACAAAGTAAAGTCAGACTGACAGACAGGGAATCGTATCAAAAAAAAAAAAAAATAAAAATAAAAAAATAAAATAAAAAATAGTCGAAACAATCAGACTGGTTATATTGATTTGCATATTTGTTGTTTACAAAAATATTTAACATGGTTCGTTAAAATAATGGAGTAGCCTATAATATAATTTTTACACATTTTCCTATTAATGGAGCTAATCACTTTAGGTAACGTACAACAATCCTGATTTTCCCATGTCCGATGTTCTACCTTAAAGAAATAAATAACTCTAATATTAATTTGTTTTCTATATTTATAATCAAGAAGTAATGATGTAAAATGTGTGGAAGTAAAACAGGTCAAGCAAAAGGTGAAAGGTTGTCTGTCTAGTGCACTAGTTTAGTTTTATACTAAAGAAATATGAAGAGAGAAAAATATAATCTTTAAATCTTCAGGGATATAAAGAAGTTTAATACGTAAGGAGAGGGTAATGTAACGTAATATGAAAAGATTTTTCTCTGTACTTGTGAAGCGTTAACTAATATAAGAATAACTATAATGTAATTTTAATAAAGTTTCCAAATGTTTCACTATTTTAAGAGAGAAAAAATAATAAACGGATTTGTTTTATTATACATATATAGTAGTAATTTATATTTTCCAACAAATTACCCTTTCTGATGTATATAATATATAATAAATCAATGCCAATTGCAGTTTTACAATATATAAATGTATTAGCAGAACACAGAGTTATATCAAAGGTCATTTGGTAAAAGTGTGGAAAGGTTTTAAAATAAAACTGTTACGTCTGACAGAATTGTAATCACAGTGTTTCATTTATATAAAATTATTATTAAGATATTAGAAAATATTATAATTGTTTAAAGCATAAAAGAGATGTTTGAGACATTAAAATTAAATTTTTATCAAATTGACAAAATATACGGTACACAGTTCACTTCAAAACAAAATAACAAGACAAATTACTTGCAGTATCTCTTATATAAGTCAGAAGAAAACATTTAATCTAAATCCAATTTTCTTTTCTTCAGTGAAATAGAATCTTTTGAATTATAAATGTAAATAAAGCAGCTTTCCTCCGTCTTGCACTGATGTAAAAGAAACGAAAAAAAAACCTAAAGCAGAAGTCTAGGGTTCTGTTTTCCAGTAAAATGATTTACTTGCATGTAATAACGATATCCAAAACTAAACTCGTGTTTCAATTAAACATAATGTGATCATGACTTTAAATTTGTAAAGAGAGTATTTCACATTAAATTGTGTTTACTAAAATATTTTATATTAAGAATCTAAAATAATAATTCTAATGTCCAATATTAAAAATGTTCTTTTACTTATTTTTTCTTGAATTTATAATATATAATATATATTCCTTTAAAAAATGTGTTTTTAAAATAATTATATCTTCTAAAATCTACAAAATTAGTTAAGTAAAATCTGCTAATTTTAAACTTATTATGTTTATAGTTGTTGACGAGTAGCCAAGCTGCAAACATAGGCGAGTCCCTTAACATTCAATACTAAAGTAGATGTGAAGATGGAGGAACACCGAAACGTGTCGATAGATATAAATTATAAGACAATCCTAGTTAAATAATTTACTGTTGTTTATAAGAGTTTATTTGTACGTTAATTAAAAAAGGACAAAAACAAATACCTTGATAAATGACGTGCTTATTGCTTCATAATCTATTTACAATTAATTAGCAAGACATCCAGGTTGGACACAAAAAGTTTATTGTTAGGTAATTTCAATTAACAAGTTTTCCCACATATAACAGTTCTTAAAGAGTTAAACAACAACATATCAAGTCAACGATGTCAATATAAACTCCAGTGTCAAAATATCAGTTAACTTTAGTAATTAACAAGTTGAAATTTAACGTTGCTAATACTTTTATGAAAGTTATAAGAAATGTAAAAAAAAGATGTTAAAATTAAATCCGAAGTCATTTTAACTTTTCTCAATTTGTCGTGAATCTTTAAAACAAAGTTTAAAATTGTCGACAATAAAGAGTAAATCCTTTTAAAGATTGAGAGTTGGGTGGTGGTGAGTCATACATTTCAAATGGATAATATGGTTATGTGATATACTGTATAAGTTTAAAATTGTGATAAAAAAACAATTAATTAAAATATCTCTTTGTATCACCATAACTAAAATGGCCGTATTAATATAAAGTTTCTATCATTCGTAGTAATCTAAATATCGTTTTGTCTTTGATTATTGTTTTAGACATTATTGGGATTGTTAGTCATCTCTGCTATTAAAGTAAATTTAAAGCACTGCGTCAATGATGAAAACAATTGAATAATATACATTCACGGCTGAGATACACAGATACAGTAAAACAACGGTTAAATTAATTTTAGTCAAATTAAATACTGTCGTTACACTGTGTCGGATTTGATAATCAAATTTTGGCAAAAAAACAGATGTACTAATTAGACTGACAGATGTACTAAGTAGACTGACAGATGTACTAAGTAGACTGACCGATGTACTAAGTAGACTGACAGATGTACTAAGTAGACTGGCAGATGTACTAAGTAGACTGACAGATGTACTAAGTAGACTGACAGATGTACTAAGTAGACTGACAGATGTACTAAGTAGACTGACAGAAGTACTAAGTAGACTGACAGATGTACTAAATAGACTGTGACATGTCAGAAAACGTCCCTAAATTTTGGTTACCAAAGCCTGCCAACATTATTAAGACCGTTGGCACATGAAACTTAATAGGAGTGTATAAAGTTCTCAAACAGTGCTAACAAATGTTTTCTCGTATAAAGTACAAGGCATCACGAACTTACAACTTCTGAACGTGTTAAAATTGTTCAATACTGTCAATTATAACGATAGTTTATAGCTGAGAAAGGAATATCAGTGGTTTATAAAGGCTTTTATTATGACGAGGTTCGATTTCATCCATAAGGGTACGTAAATTTTCAAAAAAATGATTTGGAACATTGAAAATAGTTACGGGATTTTCCAGAATATTCTACATCATAAACAACCGGTTAAGGTTGATTACTCATTTAGGGTACATTTAAACTAAGAACATTCATGGAGCGCTATAAGGAACATTTACTTAAAAACAATTTGTATACATCAAACTTTGCGCAACATTTAGTCGATAACAATCACTCATACACTGATTTTAAAACAAACATGACACCACTCCACATCCAAAAAAAGGGACGAATGATGAATGCAATTGAAGAGTTTGAAATATACAAGGCTTTTAAACAGTCACCTGACAACATATTAAATGAAAAATTATCTTTCCAGTCCAACTCATTATATGAAACAGCGCTAAGATAAAATAGACTGATAAAGCCATCCAAGTATTCTCAACCATTGACCCACCGCAGCAATCAGTAGTCCGCGGACCGTACAGCAGTGCGCACTATAAACATTATGTCAGTAACTATGTATACATATGTATGTGCATTTTGTGCGTGTGTAATATTATATATATCTTCGTAAATGTTTTAATGTTTTTACTACCTCTACTACAGAGATACAACTGAAGATGGAGTCCCGACTCCGAAACGCGTCTTGAGAACAAGACAAATGACGGAACAAATGAGGTAATTTATTACTACATATTAATTGTTTTGAACTAAGACCGATATTCTTTGAATACAGTATGACATCAATTGGAAAGTTATTTATTAGTTATTTCCCATCTGTTCATAATCCAACTCAATGGACGAAACATTGATGACGCCCGGTAGGTGGAGTATTGCGTACAGTTCTCGGAATCCCATGAGGAATGTTAATTTGGAAATCTCTAAATAAAATAAACTAAATAAAATCAGAGTACAGGACACGAGTTCTGCCAGGATGTTGACACTTGGCTTCCGTGTGGGCTCAACAAGCCTGTGGTACTGCTAGCTCAATACCTTGGAGTTGGTATTCCAGTTGCAACTCAAAGCGTCACCGAATATACATTTATACGTAACAGGAACGACAACTTCGTCGTGTCGGGATGATTGTTTTTCGGAACACATATCGCTACTCCAAGAAGTCTTTAGAGAATAAATCATTACAAAAATGGCCTTTTCCCATCAATATGAACAAATTTGACATAACCAGAAATCTTTCAATAAAACGGAACTAAAGTATTGGTGTACAGGAGTCTCCCATAAGCAATCATAGAACCGAAAAAAGTCACACAAAAAATGGGGGATGTGTGTTCTTAACAAGTTTATAAGAGTGTATTGAAAATAAAGGATGATGTTTTGATCCCTTTACATTTAGATTAATAGTTACTAAATATTAAAATTGTTGTTTGTAAATATATTTGTTTTATCATAGTAGAGTCTGAAATCTTCTTGTGAAGAGAAAGTGGAACGATCTCTAAAATTCAAAATGTTACTGTAAAGGAAATAAGTTTATATTACTTATATTACTTTTGTAAATGTAGTTTTGTTTAGTTATTAATTTATTTAATCACATTTTGTCACAATTATAAAGAAGTTTGAAAACGTTTTGAATCAAGTGTTTTGTAATAGAGGCCTATTGTGAAAAGTAACAAACAATTTATAATGTACTTTCATAAATATATTCTAAAAGTTTTTCTTTTCTGAATATTGCACTGAAGTTGTCGGATCACAATGCGACTTGTGTTATACGTGACTAGGGCTGAATTTAAAGTTATTTTTGGTTGAGAAAAGTTAGGAAATTTAATCTTACTTCCTGCAAATATAGAAAATATTTTGACTTGAAACTTGTGTGTTTAATATTTTCATACTAGGGAGCTTCATTAAAGTGCATTCAACAAGTTTTCCTCTGCGAGTGGTTTAGGTTTCACTGAAATAAAACCAATGTATTTAAAAATAACAAATTTATTAAATATGAGCTTCTTACTATGAGTGTTGTCCTTAATTTTCAATTAACGTAACTTAATTCTTACACTTGTTTTTGTACACATTTTTGTGTTCTTTATTGTGTTATTGTTCAGTTCCTTTCATTTGTGTTAACTCTTAGTTTTTTTGGTAAGATCATGCTTAGTTTTAGCTCTGGGCTTTGTTCTTAGGTTACTATTTTTATTTGGGTTTATACCTATTTTTATGTTTTGTGTATTATAGGTAGATCCACATACTTAAACAAGTATTAATTGTATACACACAAATAATTATGTAACTTATTGGTAGTTTTAAGAAATATAATAGGTAGAAAATGTGGGGAACAAGTCATGCTAAACAAAACATTTGGTTAAAAAATTAGGGAATAGGGTGAAAGAAAAATGTGTTATTAAGTGGGAAAATAAATTAATAATAGAAGATTAGTCATTAGTCTAAATAAAAGTAAGATTTAGGAATAATTGTTACTTTTTTAAATAAGTTCCAGCAATGGATCTAAATGTGTTTAAACGAAGAATTTTGAGAAAGAATAACGATTATAGCTGAGAATACAAATGCCGTGGGGAATTATTTTATAAAATCAATACATAAAAAAATCTTTCGTTCGGCACATTTGCATATATCAAAATAAACTTACAGATATTCTAATCTAACAATATGTAAATGAAAACTTAATTGAACTCTTGTAAAATTTAGAGATAAACGTCTCAACAAGTTGTTTTCAATTTGGAATCCAATGAAAGTTTATGACAAAGAGTTGCTTTGTGGAAAAGTGGAGTGGGCTTTACTTATCAAACAAGGAATAACTTTAGTTGAAGGTCCTTTTGGTTTGTCAGAGAAACTTGGGTAAACTTTACTGGAAAGTAAATTTCGTAAAGATACAAAATGTTTTTACAATCGGTTCAGGTATTTAGTCAGAGATAATGTCAGTAATTTATTTAATAACAGACAAAAACTCTCATTTTCGCAAAGCTATTTCAGTAAAGTGTAGTTAGATTCCAAATTGAAAACAACCTATCTTAAGGGCAGTTTCGTCTGTCTGATATTTCAAGAACTACTAAAAACACACCACAACTTATTGTTTATTTTGAACGTTGACTCTTTCTATGGGCACAATATTTTTGGTTTGAATTAAAAAATAAATAACTATTAATTCCAAATTTTTTCTAAATCTTTTTTAAATTAAAAAACAACATTTTATTTTTATTTGTATGTAGTTAGTGAAATTATTTGTATGTAGTTTTACATGCAAATGAATTGACTTAAATATTTGGTTATGATATCTTGAATAATTTTTGGAATATCTGAAAGTTTATTTCCATAAAATGCAGAACAAATAACTAAATTTAATAAAAGTCGGACTATTTTATCCTCTTGTTGCAAGCCCTCCAGGTTCCTTCTTGAGACAATTATTGATTGTCAAATTTCTTTAGCTCTAACTACTTTGTTAGATTTTTGGACACAACAGTTTCTTCAACAGAATATCTCATAAATTCATCACAAAGAGTTTATCCTAACTACTACTCATTTTATGATTCAATAATTAATATAAGTTCGAGATTCCCCACGAGCTCATAGGCCATATTATTAATTTTCTGTTCAAATTATAGAATGACCAATAAGTCTATTGGTCTCAGTGTATTTTTTAATGTTTAAATATAATTTAGGAATAAATTTACATACTTTGAAATATTTTCAAGTGTTATTTAGTCATAACATTTACAAGTACAAAAAGCATCGACTAAATGGTTTTTGTTTATAGTTAAAACATCTACAAAATTAGTTTCTTCAGTGTATCTGGATAACCTAACCTAACCTAACCTAACCTAACCTAACCTAACCTAACCATCCCTTCGTCACATCAAAGACTGAAAAACGAAATCGCACAAAATAAACTTTGTGTGATGGGTGGGTTTTGAACCCAAAATTTCAGGTGCTGCTCTTGATTATAGAAGCAATGCCTTAACTAATGAGCTACCAGAACAGTTAGGAAAAGTTGCTTTTAATAATATTTGAGTAGTAAGATTCGCATTTTAGTATAATATAATAGTAAAATTGTGCTGTGAAAGTTGCCTAAATTTAAGGCTTAAATCATACGATTTGAATTCTGATATTTTATGTTTTTATATGAAGTGTTGAATAAAGTAAAGGTTTGGATTGAATATAAAATAAAACTTACTTCTTTGTAATGGGGATTTATTTATGTAAAACCATTATTTCAAGTTACAAGTTTTTAAAGAATGTTAAAAGATATGTTTAGACATTATAATTAAATTTTGATCAAATTGACAAATAATATGGTACAGAGTTCACTTCAAATCAAACAGTGGCACAAGTAACTGTATAACAAGACAAATTACTTTCAGTCTTTCTTAATGTCAATATATCAGTCAAAAGAAAACATTTCTAAATCCAATTTTCTTTTCTCCGATGAAATAAAATGCACTGAATTATCAAGGTAAATAAGACAGCTTTCATTTATCTTGCTGTGTTATAAGGGGAGAGAAAACCAAAAGTGGAATTCTAAACTTCTAGTTATCAATAAATTGACGGTTATGTTGTAATTTGTATATAATACTGATATCAAAGACTAAACTTAAGTTGCAATTAGACATTGTAAGGCATTTTTTTTTAATTTACGTTTTTGAGTGCTTACACCTTTGTAAGATTTTGGCTTATTTTTAATTATGTAAGCCTTTAGAATTTAAACTTATATTTAGACTTTACCTTTATCCTTGGGGGCTCCACCAGACTCTTGAAACGAGTCAAAATTTTGCTTATCTTGTGTGGCACTCCAAAAGAACTGATAGGTTTTCAATAATTACAGCGACATGCTATGTGAAATATTTAAGTATATTGATAAATCATTTAAATTTTGTTTTATAATACTTCTTCTACAATGCAATGAACACATTCAACATCTACCCTAAAATTAAATTACAAAAGTAAACTAACAATAAGTTACATGATTGGATCATTTAGATTTATTTGAATTTTAAATGGTTCTGATTGGTTTTTGTATTTTGCACAATCTTGCAGACATTCTGGTTGTCATCAATATAGCTTCCTTGGGAAATTGTTCAACTGCAGGCGTCTTGTTTTATGAAATTCAATCCAACACATCCGCCAGTCGACTGTATTCTCGCTAAGTTTATTTTACATATAAATTTTATTACAACTTCTTTTGTTTGAATTTATTCCCATAATTATTATTTTTGATTATTATAAATTGATTTTTTTGTTTAATTGTTATTAAATACGGGTGTTTCCAACAACCCTTACAACATGATGAGATCATGAATTTTAAATGTGTACAGAGAGTATTTCCAAACACATTGCGTTTACTGGTTTTACTGTTAGTTGGGAACGTTATGTTAGTGCATTCAACAAGATTACCTCAGTGAGTGGTTTAGATTTAGATAAAATAATGTTTTTGAAAATAACAAATATATTAAATACTAAATAGTATCTTCATATGAGCTGTGTGTTATTAGGGTTGTCCTTTATTTAAAAAATTAACTTAAGTAAAACCCCGACAATTCACACTAGAGAGAGAGAGAGAGAGAGAGAGAGAGAGAGAGAGAGAGAGAGAGAGAGAGAGAGAGAGAGAGAGAGAGAGATTTGATTTGATTTGATTTGATTTGCCTTTATTTAGGGGCGAGGTTAGGACTGTATAGTCC
Source organism: Aphrophora alni (assembly GCA_963513935.1). Classification (NCBI taxonomy): domain Eukaryota; kingdom Metazoa; phylum Arthropoda; class Insecta; order Hemiptera; family Aphrophoridae; genus Aphrophora; species Aphrophora alni. The sequence goes on along the minus strand of OY740768.1, from coordinate 1,766,862 downwards.
TCTCTACCACCTAACCCCATACAACATAACAACATATTATATAAAAATATAAAATATAACTTGATAATAACAAAAAAAATTTAAATCGATTAAAAATAACTAAGATAATATAAAAAATTAACAAACTTAAAATTAGCTACAAAATGAAATTAATAATTTAAAAATAAAATAAAAAGTAACAATCTTAAATTTAAAGTGACAAAATGAAAGTTATAACTTAAAATAAACTAAAAATAAACAAATTTAAATTTAAACAACGTAATAAAATTAAAAATTTAGAAACAAAAATAAAATAAAATGAAATACTGTAGCTTACACTTGTAGATACAGATAAATACAATCACACATACACACAAGCACATTCATACATAATAACATTTAAAAAAGACACCACATAATTACAAATCACTATTATTACTACATAAAAGCTAAAGAAAGTAACAAATACTTATTTCAATCATTCACACTTATTACAACAAAAAAAAAAAAATTAATAAAATAAAATAAAATAAAAAATTAAAAAACACTATTCCGCCACACCCAGGGACGAGGACACCAAATCCATTCTATTCAAAAAGAAAGTCTTAAGTAATTTTGAAAACTGGACACGACTGTCAACAGTTTTAAGTGACTCTGGAAGTAAATTCCACAAGCGGCAAGCGGACACAGTAAACGATTTATTAAACATAACAGTTCTATGTAGCGGTATCATAAGCAAAGTGGAACCTCTTCTAGTGCTCCTTGCACTGATATCAGAGGTGAAAACAAACTTTTCTGCCAAGTAATTCGGCACTCCAGTTTTTAGGACCGAATGCAAGATAATTAAAATATGAAATGATCGGAAATCGTTAAGTTTTAGAAAATTAAGTTCTTTATAATAAGGGAGTTACATGAGCATCGCGTTTTAAGCCAAAAATAAATCGCACGCAGTAGTTCTGTGCCCGCTGCAACCTGTTAGCCAGAACAACAGACATGTCATTGACTACAGTGTCACAATAAGAAAAGTAAGGAAATATTAAAGTCTTTAC